>VYZP01032688.1:0-57908 GCA_013400635.1 Hypocryptadius cinnamomeus
GCCGTGGCCGGGGGCTGGCGGCCGGGACGGGCCGTTGTCCGGCCGCTGTGGAGCGGCGGCACCGCTGCCATGCCCGGCAGGAACAAGGCGACGTGCGGCTACGGCAGCCCGGAGCTTGCGGTGGGGCAGCAGGCCGCGGAGGGGGGCCGCGACGCCGGGGGCCGCTCGCCTCACGGGGACGAGGAGGAAGAGCGCGGGGGGGCCGGTCCCGAACACAACCTCGGTGACCCCGACATCGTCAAGTCCCCCAGCGACCCCAAGCAGTACCGGTGAGGGGTGATGAGCTGCCGCCGGGGCAGCCCAGCCGGTCGGTGGGGTGGGCCGGGCTCTGCTCCACCGGGGAAGTGGGGCTGGTCCCGGTGCCGGGGCAGCTGGCTCCTGTCTGTGATGAAAGGAGGCTGGCGGTCCCGCGCGTGTGTTCGTCCTGAGGGTGGGTGCTCGGTGTGTGTGCGGGCACGGGGCGGGAGGATCGGCCCTTGTGCCCGGGCTGGTCTGCTGGGTGTTCTCCAGGCACAGCAGTTAGTTCGCAGCCCTCCGCCCGGCAGCTCCTCTCTGAAAGCGTTCAGTGCAAAGTGCGGTTGAAGTATTTCAGAGCAGATCCCAACTTAAAAACTGCTATTCTTCGTGTTTTAGATGAGCTTCTAAGTTTTAACGCAGCTATATCTGTGAGTTGAGGGAAAGTGCTTTTAGGCTGCCATTTTGCTTGTGTTTTTATTTCAATATTTCTGAGTAATACCCCGAAAAATTATGAAAAAGATCAACTTCCCTGTGCACAGCCCACAGCGTCTGTGGCCCAGACCCAGCGAGAGACTTGGATGAGAACTCCAGCAGAGGTTGAGCTTGTTGGATGCTGTAAGGCAGTCTGTTCTTGAAAGGACACTCTGATCATTTCTTCCTGTAAGACAGAAGATTATCCAGCCCTTGTTAGAGCTGCTTTTTAAAATTTATCTTTACTTTTCATGATGTCTAATCTGTGCAGCCAGTGGAGAATCTGCTGCCTGAGCCTGGAGCTGAAGTTTGGATTTGCAGTGACATTGGCTGACAGTGAGATTCCCTGCTGGCTGCCTGAAGAGAACTGTGCCCATTGGCTCAGGGAGAAACTTGCTCCCTCCCTTCTTGCCCTACTTCCTTGCTGCTTCCTCTGGATCTCTGCCTGCCTCTCCTGATGGTATTCTTAGTCATGATACTTTGTGGCACGCTTGTCCTCCTGCTCTCAGCTGCTGATGCTGTCGGGTTAAGAAACTCCTGCCTTTGCTGCCTGAAGCAGCACACTGCTGCTGATGGTGAAATCCATTGAAGGCTGTCATTCTCTGTTCTGAGGCTCAGGAACCTCCTCTGCATGTGAGAATTGGAGAGAGTGTTTGCTCATAGCATAAACTAATACCAAAATCTTGCAGAAATCCTACTGTCCATTCTTAACAGAATTTTTCAGTTGGAAGCACAGAGTTGCATTCTTTCAGGCTGATTTCCATGTGTGTGAAGTGAGCCTGACAGAGCACAGACATTGTCCTTATGGAAGAGAAGTTCAGTGTGTCTGGAAGCAAAGCCACACTGAACCTGTGTCCAGGTGTGATGCCCCAAACCTCCTGAGGGAGTGTCCTGGCAGGTGATGTGATGATGCTGACACATTTTCCCCTCTTCACACTTCAGTGATGTGTGCTGCAGCCCAGTCACAGTGGGATTAGTGTCTGTGTCTGGTGACATCTGTCTTAACTTAATGGAAAATGTCTTATTTTGCCTTCTCAAATAACATTCACAATACCAAAGGAGCTCTGATGTAGATATCAGGGTGTATTTTCAGAAGTGGGTTTGTTGGGCCAAAATATTTGTCATGACAAAAGTTTGCTCATTACAGTTGTAACTGTGTAAGATATTTACCAAAAATGTGGGTTTTATTTCCATTCATCCACATATGGAATTTCATGGTCCTGTATTTATCATCATTCATGAAATTACAGCATTTCTTTCAGTGTTTACCATGCACTGACAGGTATTTCAATACTAACTTCTACACAATTGTCAAAGAAAAACTTTTGTGTGAGAACAATCCTGTTTAAACTTACTCAGAAGATTTAAGCAGTATTTTTAAGAATTTGAATGTTATTTTATAATTTGGCCTTACTTGCATCAGTGCTGTATAGTCCTTCAAAAAAGCAATTGGACTGTGCTTGCTTCTGTTTCTACCTTATGCCATTGCATTTTTTGTACTGTATTTTGCATACTAGTGGATATTAGTTACATTTGTCCTTTTCCATCGGGCTGATACATGGAAAAAGTAAAGAACACCTATGTCAGTGGTGCCTGTGCTCTGTATAACCCAAGCTGTTTAAATCCTGCTGGAGTGAAATCCGAGAGCCTCCAGCAGCACGGGCCGTGGTTCAGCCGTGTCCTCGCTGCCGGGTGCTTTCTGTCCTGTGTGCAACACCCACGAGCCTCCAGATGAGCAATGTAAAATTAGTATAATCTGCTCCATTAGCTTAATGGGGCTCTGTGCAAAGGATCAACCAGAGCTGCTGGATACACCTGGCTGAGCAGCTTTATGGCACATTGTTCCTCGGGAAGAGCAGCCCCGTTCCGTTCTCTGCTCTCCACCAGTGCTGGGGGCTGGGGTTCTCCAGGAGCTGTGCAAGCCTGCTGGGCAGAGTTGTGTGTGGGGGAGAAGAAGTGCTGGAAGCTGCTGTCTGGGGCTTTGGCTCTCAGCTGCCCAGAGGCTGAAGCACCCACGTGTGCAATGTGTGTTTTAGGACATTCAGGAGTGCTGCAGCTGTGCAGTGGGACACCTGGTGGGACACCTGGTGTACCTGGTGGGAATGGTTCACAAACATGCTTTCAGAATGCAGGAGGATTAACTTTGTACACAGACATTCCAGCACTCTCTGTGCCTCCTGCAGTCCCTCAGAGCATCCCTGCAAGTTACACGGTGTGTGCTGTAGTTTGAATGAGTCAAAATGCACTTAAGCTTTTGAGTAGAACAGATTTGTCCTGCTCAGCAGTCTTGCAGCAAGGAAACTGGGTGTGTGCATGATCATGAAAGCCTGGCCCAGAGTAAGCACTGTCACTTCCCCTTGGGTGATTGGTCATGAGTAATAACCTTAACACAACTGTCAGACTTTTGTTCATTAGCTTTTTTCATAGACTTGATAGTCCAGGAGCTGTGTCCACATTGCAAGGTTCTGACCTGATACAAACTCGGGGGTTGGAGTAGATGACCTCTAAAAGCCCCTTTCAACAAAGACTATTCTGTGCTCTGTAACTCAGATTTTTCTGGGAGCGTGGGATGTGACCATGGGTTTATTTTATTCTAGCTTGCTCTTTTTTTTGTGTGTGTTTCTGCTGGATCAGATCAGACCACAGGTCTCTATCACACTAGTTCATAGGGTGAATGAAGTGTTTTCTGGACCCAGCATTCCTTCCTTTCTGCTGCTGGTGTATTAGCCAGCAAGCTCCTGGCAGGGATGCTCTGGCTAATTTGATAAGTTGTGACTCTGTTCCAGATTTGATGGTAAATGAATACTGATGAGGGCTCTTGTAGTGCAGAGCATTGGTGCTTGCAGTCCTCAGAGTGAAAAGTTGTAGAAGGGTGCTGCACAGAGGGCTTGTGGGGTTTTATTTTTACATATACACACATGTTTAAAAACTTCTGTGCATGGATAAGCACACACAGAGAACTGTTTATTGCTTCTTGATAGAAGCCCAGCCAGTTCCCTGTGACTGGTTCTATGGAGCCTGCAGAGGAGCTCTCTCTTTTCTAACACTTGCCTGCTACATCTGTAGACCCCATTTATTAGAAACCATTGATGAAAACAATCAAATCCAATGCTCTGGGGCTTACTTAGAAACAAAGACTAAGATCTTCATTCTGTCACATCATACCTGTTTCCAAGAGCCTGACAAGCCTAAAAGATGGTTGAAGTTCTGGTTTGCCTGTTCTGAGTGCATGAAGTGAGTGCTAATAGCTGAAATGTTTCACAAAAAGAAGAATAAAAGCCAAAATCAGTGAGCTTGACCTTATGGGGAGAAGGGCTTCTGCTACTGCCCTGAGCTGCTTCTTATTCCTAGAATTGTTGAATAGCAGAAGAATATTTTACTTTCCTGCTATAAAACTGCTCAGTCTTGGCCACCATTAGATTTTCATTAGGAAATCACTCTCTAGGTATTACATGAAATAATGACATTTTTACAATTCTGAAAATTCAGACTTAGGAAATGAACATATTCATCGCACAAAATTATTCTTTCAGGTATATCAGACTGCAGAACGGCTTATGTGCACTTTTGATTTCGGATTTGAATTACTTGGATGGTGCCCCAACATCTTCAGAGGAGGAGGAGGAGGATAATGATGATGATTCTGAAGAGGGCAGTGATGACTCTGGAGCTGAGATCGAAGATGGCAGAGAAGATGATGATGAGTGTGATGAGGGGGATGAGAGTGAGGACAGTGATGGAGATAATGAGGATTTCAATGATTCTGAGGACAGTGAATTAGAAGAGCTGGCTGAAAAGGAAGAGACAAGAAAGAGAGGTTGTTCAGAAAAGCAGGTATGTACTTAAAGCTGTAGGGTGCAAAAATATATAGTGAACTTTCTTGAGGTGTGAAACCTTGTGATTAGGTGTTCAGATGTGACCTTTTTGTTGTGCCTGTCCCAGTTGATTCATCTTGTACTTCTGTCATTTTCCTGAAGTGTTTCTTGAAGCAGCTTTTACTGAGAATGTTGTCTTTTCTTTAGTCTGCAGCAGCCCTCTGTGTTGCTGTTGGCAGCTTCTCTGATCCTGAAGATCTGCCTGGATTAGCACACTTCCTGGAACATAGTATGTATCTGCTCTTGTTTCATCTTCTCCAGCTTCAGTGAAAAATGGGTGCTATGTAGCTCTGCATTTCTGAAGTATTTAGTATCAATTCCTAATTTGGCTATTTGAGAATTTATTTTCATGAGCTTGTGATTTTATTTTACAAATACTGTGTATTTTACAATATTTTACATATACTTTTACAATATTTTACAAATACTGTGATTATATTTTACAAATACTTGGTAAAGAGTTCTTAATATGGGAGAAGGTGTCTCATACACTTTGCCAAGCTGTGCATTAGCTTATATCAACTTTATTTGTTACCCCTTAAATTGAGGGGAATTATGTTACCTGTGGCTCTATAGACCAGGTTGGAGCTTTGTCTCCTGGTAAAGGGTGATGAATTAGTAATGTGGACACAGAAACCACGTGAAGTTTCTGACCAGGTGTGTTTCAAAATGCTGTTCTTGCCTGGTTGAAGCCAGGCCTGCCTGGGAGGGCACTGTCAGAGGCAAACTGCAGCAGTTACTGGGCAGATCACCCAGCTGCTGGTATTCAGTAATTCCTCTGCCTCTGAGCTGTGGGTCAGTCATAGAGGGGTTGCTCTAGCTGCAGTCAGGATTAACAGATTAATGTCATTTAGGCACTGTTGGTGATTTTTTGTTGCAGTGGTTTTCATGGGCAGTTTGAAGTACCCAGATGAGAACGGGTTTGATGCGTTCCTGAAGAAACACGGGGGTGGTGACAACGCCTCGACGGACTGTGAGAGGACAGTGTTCCAGTTTGATGTGCAGAGGAAGTACTTCAAAGAGGCCCTGGATAGGTAACTTTGTATGAATGGTGATTAGGTGTTAATTCATGTTTGTATGTGCCTCAGGAGCTTGGGTGTAGTTGTCCAGTTCTTCATTTTGGGGTGATCAAAGCTGTTGCTGAACTTCCATAGCTACCTGCACTGCAGCACTGATACTGAATATAGAAAAGGGCTGTTTCCCTTTGGATATGTTTGCTGGTTTTTTTGCAGGATTTGTGGGATTATGTAGGACCCATGTTTAATTCTTAACACATGCAGCTCTTTGATTGTTTTGGCACTCTTAAACTGATAGCATTGATGACAGGAGAAATGTTATGCAATCTGACAACTGATCAGAGGGGAAGTGCTCCCAGAATCCCAGTGACTCATGCTTTGAAATGTCTGTCCTGGTAGAGTTACTGGTTTTTTCTAAATTGTTGTTAGTTTGTTTCAGACAGCCTTCAAAGTTGTGGTACAATGTGTGTCTCAGAAGGAGGCATTTAACCCAGTGCAGGTTATTCACTGCTGAATGTCTCTTTTGCCAGAAAGTGCTTAACTTGCTCTTTTGTGCTTTTGGAACAACAAAGCTCCACTGGTTGGCATGGTTTCCTTTAGTGAGAGGAATTTCACATTCATAGGGGTGTAGCTGAATATTCTTGATGCCATAAAATATCTCAGGAGGAGAGTAGGCTCCACTGCAAATTTACTTTGACAGAAGAGCAAGTGTTTGCACATTTTTCCAAGTATAACTTAAATTTTACTTTACTAGGCCAATTTCAGCTTCCATTTGCAGATTAATTCAGCTTTTTAAGATGTTTGGAAGTGCAAAAGAATAAAAAAAATATAATTGCAATCTATCACAACAGCTTGCTTAGTGCAGAGGGAAACAGAAGTTGGGAGTTCTGTAGGATGCTTCTCATACAAAGGAGATAAATGAGTGCTGAGGATGAATTCTGCTCATTCAAGCACTTGTGGATGTGAAGAAATGGAAATACATCACCTTTCAGTTGTCTTCAGTGTAATGGGTCTTCTGGCCATAGAACTCCATCAAGAATATATTACTTTTAACCTTTTATTGCTCCTAACCTTTTGCTTCAGCCAGGTCAGTTTTTCATTAAAAAAGCCTCAGCAAAGAAAACAGAACTATTAGATTCTCTGGCAGCCTTCTGCAGAGTCTCCATGCACTGCAGATCTCTCCCTTTCCAGTGCTCTGCTCTCTGAGGGTACAGAAGAAATTTATTTGGATGACAACGCTGACTTTTATAGTAGATAATAAAATTGTCATGGATATAGAAACTTGTGTTTCACAACAGTTTGTTTCCTGGAGTTAGGAAGAAACTTCCCCTGTGGTCATGTTGTTCCTGAGGAACAACTGGGGGTTTCCTCTGAAGCAGCTGATACTGGTCCCTATTAGCTCCTGATTGCAGACTAGGTGGATCACTTGTGTCATGTGGTGTGATCATTCTCAGGATGTAATGCAGATAGTCCTGCACCCATTAGTGCTGTATCCTGCTGCATCCAACCAATTCAGTGCCACTCTGGAGCTGGGAAGTTCTGCCCTTTGCTCTGTGATGGATTTTGTCTTTCCTTAAGACATTATAGTCAAGAGTGACATAGCTTGTAGTAAGTCAAGCAACTTCGTAAACCAAAATAGTAGATGTTGGATTTAATTACTGGGGTTTTGTCCTAGTTTAATAGACACTGAAGAAAAGTATATGAATTGTTCTGTTCCATAGGTGGGCACAGTTCTTTATTCACCCATTAATGATCAGGGATGCAATAGATCGAGAAGTGGAGGCTGTAGACAGTGGTAAGTAAGAGAATCTTTTCCTGTGTGTTTAGCCCATCTTCTTAAAACAAAACCTACTTTGTAACACTGGTTATTGATTTCTGTGTTGAACTCCCCTTCTAAGCACTTCAGTCAACTTCACATAACTTACCAGAGAGATTAAACTCTTGTATTGAAGCTTTGTGGCTGTTAGACACCAGTGGCTTTTAGAGGAAGAAGGACTGGATGTGGTGCCAGCACTGTGAGACTTTACCCTTGCATTTTCATTAATTGCAAATTAATAATCTGAAGTGGTTTGGCAGTAACTGGCAGGGCAGTTACATGAGCATGTGGATGCTCTGCAGTAAACAAAATGCCTTTAGCTCCAGCACAGCCCCAGAGCTCTCTCCAGTCCTGTGCAGAGTTAATACAATAAGTTGAGGTGATTTTACTTGTCTCCTTATTCTAGCACCTGAATAACTAAAAAGTCACTTCCCAGAAGGAAATTAAACCAGGCACAGAAGCGAGTGGAGTGTTGATTTTCTTATATGTGATGGATACTCCCAGACTGCCTCTAAAATGTCATTGTTTTAGGGAAAAAATAGCAGATATCCCAACTAGGTCAAATATTTATTCCAGGTAATTTTCTTTATCTGTCTTCTGGCAAGGAGAAGTGGGCAATTTGATCTCTGAATTTCGATAAAAGTCAGTGTAAACAAGGACCTGCCTTTGAGTTAAGGTGTGGTTCTTCAACAGCTTCAAAGCCATTTTACACCTTGGTGGTGCAGAACCAGTCCTTGCCTTGCAGTGACACATGGTAATGTGCTGCCCAGGAAATGGTGTCAGCTTGCTGAACTGGCTGCAGGAGAGCCCAGCCACAGGGAGTCTTTTACAGCTCTGCTGTACGTGGTTGTTATTACCAGCAAAACAGGAATGGGAAAATGCAGTTCAGGAGGGTGAATTGATTTTGGCAGAGCCCCATATTTAGATCAGTGTAAGGTGGTTGTAAAACTGCATTTTTAGAAACTTATGTTGCTCACCTTTCAATTTCTTATTTAATTATTAGGGTAGGGGTTGTTCTGTGTGACATATGGTAGAAACAGGTTTGTAATTGTTCTCTGGCTCTTACTGCAGGGCCTGATCCTGTATAATATTGATAGCCTTTTGTCCCCATTGAACTTAACATAGTCAGAGCATTCAGACAGGACAACTTGGTGCTTTACATGCTTTTCCTTCTTAACACTTCCTTTACTTCTCAGCAATAAGCTACATTTTTCCTCTTATATTCATTACTACAAGCAAGTCCTCTTTCTTATTTCACTACTTCATTCCTATATTAAAAGAAATTCCAGACTGCATCTGTGTGGTGTGTCTCCTTTTCAGTTTGGCTGGGATTTGTGCTTTGTTTGGTGGGAACATGATGTCAGACTTTGATGCATGCCACTGCAAATTCTTATAATTAACAGAGTATCAGCTCGCCAGGCCCTCTGATGCAAACAGAAAGGAGATGTTATTTGGGAGTCTTGCCAGGCCTGGACATCCTATGAAGAAATTCTTTTGGGGTAAGTCCTGAATTTCTGTTATAAAATGGTAATGATACTTAAACTTTTAACCACATAGAAGTTTGAGTGGTTAGATGCACTAACATGAACTGTCTTATCACAGCAACCCTTAAACTTGTTCAGAAGAGTTCAAGCAATTATCCATTTTACTGGAAGATAGTTGGGGATAAAAGCAGCTGTTGCCTTTTTAAGATACTTTTCTTTCTGGTACTGCTTTTTGCTATGTTATAACTGGGTGCCCAAGGTGTATAATTATGGAACTTTATCTTAACACAAAGGTGGTGCTCTCTGAGTCATCTCCATCTTGCTTTAAGCTTGGGGTTTTTGCTATTAGAATTTCCTGGAAAAATAAATTATTTCTAATTGTCTGTCATGGGAGGCTTTTCAAAGTAAATAATTTACTGTTGAATTTCTGGGAGTTAGACCTTCACAGCCATTTGAGGGGAGCAGAATGGAAATTTGTCCTTCTCTTGGACAGCCCAGTCCTCTCTCCCTCACCCTCGTGGTGCCGGTGAGTGTGTAAATAGCAGTGTGATTGATGGGTATTAGAGTTACCAGCTTTGAAGTGTAGCTTGTTTTTTTAAATTTCTGTGGTGGCATACACTGAACTTCGTATTTCCTCCTCCTTTTCCCTCTGCTGTTCTGCAAGTTCCATTGGTGAGGGAATGGCTGGCAATACACAGTGAGAGATGTGATAATGCAGGAGGACTCTGGCCTTCCTTGTCATAAAAATATCAGCTGTCCTTTGGATAAGAACCAGAAATCAGAAAATACCCAGTTTCACTTGAAACTCCTTTCACTCCAATTTTCTATTAGGTATTTTTAATGTGCTTTGCCATGATTGGACCTAGGGAGGAAGGTGAATTCTCACTATGTGTGTTCTTGCTGTAAGCACTGTGTGGATAACTAGCCCTGCCTCCCCTGTGGTGTTTGCAGGTAATGCAGATACACTCAAGCACGAGCCCAAGCTGAACAACATCGACACCTACACCAGGCTGAGGGAATTCTGGCAGCGCCACTACTCTGCTCACTACATGACTTTGGTTGTCCAGTCTAAAGGTAACATCAGTTGCTCCTTAAGAACAGCCTCACTGCTGCTGTTGGTGCTTTTGGAACCAGTCCAGCTGTAGCCCAAGCCAGTCTAGTGGCTTGTCCAGTCCTGCAGAGGGTATTTATATGTAGATTTTAGCCTGGTTTCCAAATGACACAAGACCTGAGCAATTGTGCTGTGTTATTGTCATCCTGCTGCTTCTTGAGAAACCTTTTGAATGGATTCCATATTAACACAGAAGGGAAAATCTCAAAGATAACATTTCAGAAATAATCTTGTAGCAATGAAGAGTCAAAGCACTTGAATGAATTAATGCTGCTCATTTCTCTGCCATCAACAGTGGAACTCCTCAGCAAGTGATGGGGAGGCTGAGACTGAATCTCCCAGTTGTCTTGTTTGTCTAGGAGGAGTAGAGGTTCTATTTTTTTCCCCCATAGCTTGAAAAATTCTATACAAATGGATTAGAATTTTATTTCAGTGGAGAACTGCAGACCTATGTGTTGTTTCTGCTGAGAATAGAAGAAACACATTTCTCAGAAGTCACTCAAGTTAGGTCTGTGTCTAGGGAGGAGTTTTGTTGAATGCTAAAACTGATTGCAATTCCCATCTCTAAAATGGAGATGGTAATAATAGAAGCATTCTTTCTTTTCCTCTCCTTTGCTTTTAATTTTGGTCTAGACAGTAAACTACTTAGGGTGCTGAATGCCTCTTGAATAGTCATTTAGCCAGTGATGGATTGTAATATTTTCTGTGCTGTTTGGGAAGAAAATGGTGGTAACTGATAACCAGCCAGGTCAGTTTTGTATTTCCTTCCCTGTTAAAACAATCCCAACACAAATCCTCCCTCTACCCCATCCAGACATTTTTACTGATGTTGTTTACATATACAACATCACTTTTGGAGTTCAGAATGGTTGCTTAAACAAGCAAAGTTTTTATTTTAAAAAACCTTTCTGGTTTGTGACTTATTTCCCTCAGAAAAAGAGGATGGGGAGAAGGAATCCTTAGGACTGCAGGACTGAGTTTGAGGGGGAGAACTCCTGTGCATAATCTGGAGAGTCGTGGAACGAGTTGCAAGTCCTGGTGATTTTGTAGATCCCTAAGACAGTAATTCCTTCTCCCAGTCACTCCAGACACTACTGAACTTGGTAAATCCCAGTTGTGTCAGCCTGGGATTTGAGCACCCTACACAAAACCAGAGCTGTGGCCATGGATGCAGCTCAACAAATGTTAAGAATTGGCTCAAACCAACAGCTTTGAAGTTTATAATTTAGAACTTTGCAGTTTTCAAATACACTGACTTGCACACTCTTTGAAATAACTGAACTAGTGAGATAAGGTAACTTGTCTTAGATCTTGAGGGAATTGCATTTCTGTCTGTCTTCTCTCTTTTTTAGAAACACTGGATACATTGGAAAAGTGGGTGACAGAAATCTTCTCTGAGATCCCAAATAAGTAAGATTCATTTGATGCATAAAGACATTGCAGATGATGAAATTATCTCTTCTTAAAATGACATTTTAAAAAATCCCTTACGGGAGAAACAAAGGAAATTACCATTTGTTAATTAACATTCTTATCTGGGAAAAAAAAAAAAAGGGCAACTTTTTAAATTAAACACCACTGTTAATTGTTCCAGGAAGACTTTGTTTCTGCTTACCAATTATTTAGGCTGTGAGCTGTGTGGTGCTAACTTGAAGCAGTGTTTGCTTAATACGTGCTGATGCCTTCACTTTATGATAAGTCATTCAAACTTAGATTGTCATTTCACATTGCTTATCTTTGCTTTGTGTCAAAAAAAATTAGAAGCAAAATTAATTAACATCATATCTGGAATTTAAGTGTCATCCTTGGGTGGCAGTGGGTTAGAAATACATCTTTTTTTTAATGGTTCACTCCAATATGCCCTCTGAAAAGGGGGTTCTGCAAAAGCTTTGCTAAACTTGAAAAGCATTTTTTTCCCTTTTGCAAGATATTTGTTTCTGTGGTGCTTGGAAATGCTCTTGTGAGAGCCTGATGCCATTCAGACACATTTGTCTGTCCTGGCCACACCCCTCCTCATCCCTCCTGCCCACAAGACAATCCATCAGGATTCCTTGGATCCAGGGTGAACTCAGGCTGTTGTTTGCTGTTCTTGGCTGTACAGAAGCAGGTTTTGTGCTTCTTGTGCAGAAGGAAGGGGCGGTGTTGGGGTGGTATCCACCTCTTGGTTAACTGCTCAGTTGTGTGAGCAGGCTGCTTCCCAGGGAATCTCCCTGGGGATGCTGGGCTGCACCCTGAAAAAAGGGCCCTTTCCAGGCTCTCTGGTGTCCTGCAGAGCTGTGGTCCTGATGCCTTTGAATATCTCAGTGTAGCCTTGAACCCCTGCCAGTAACATCTCACTTCCATTTTGCTTTTAAGTGGTTTACCCAAACCCAGCTTTGGCCATCTGACTCAGCCTTTTGACACACCAGAGTTTCACAAGCTTTACAGAGGTAAGTGAAATGGATTTAAATGTTTTGAATACCTGAATGCTGAAAGAAATATTCTCTGGGTGATCCAGATACTTTGAAGAGTAATTCTGTGTGGTTTTAAATAGCTTTTAACTATTTCTGCATTATGTAAAATTACTTATCTCTGTCTCATCATGTATATTTATAATTAATCAATTTATTTGTGTCCAGTTGTTCCAATCAGGAAAGTTCATT
The DNA here is from genome assembly GCA_013400635.1 of Hypocryptadius cinnamomeus. NCBI lineage: Eukaryota > Metazoa > Chordata > Aves > Passeriformes > Zosteropidae > Hypocryptadius > Hypocryptadius cinnamomeus. The sequence goes on from VYZP01032688.1 coordinate 12,653, forward strand.
CATTGACCATCACTTGGGCACTTCCCCCACAAGAACAGTATTACAGGTACACTGTGCTGCATTTTACTTCTACCTTGTTTATGCTGTGAATAATTTATTGACTTTCACAACAAACCAAAGAATCTCATTTACTTGTCTAACAGATTACTTTGGTTCAGCTAAGGGGGCATTTTAAAAATGAATTCAACTGCTGCAAATACAGTTCCCTTTCCTCACTGACTCAGATTAGTCATTGTGTTCTGAACTCCCACACTTTCAGCTTATTATCTTAATTCTGCCTGAAAATGCAAAACTTGCCCTGAAAAAAGAGACAGTGCATATTTTAGTCATTAGCCCAGTGATTTGAATTTTTTCTGTGAAATGTGTTACCTCCTGGCATCTAATCTCTTCCAAACTTTCTCTTAGGGTGAAGCCTCTTCATTATATTTCCTGGCTGGTGGGACATGAAGGCAAAGGCAGTGTTCTTTCTTTCCTTAGGAAAAAGTATGTGGTTTTTAAGTGTGGTTGTGAAATGCTTTGATCTCATTCAAATACAGATAAACTCTATTTTGCGTATTCATATTTTCTATAGATGTAAAAGCAGGCCAAGCCTGCCTTTTTTTATCAGTGTTTTGTAGTGATATTCTGTAAGGTGATGTTAAACCCAAGTAAGAAATAAATGGGCTTTTTGTCTGTGATTCATGGATCAGCAGTATCTCTGACTGATCTTTGAGATCTCCAAAAGGTTACTTAGCTTTTTCACTGTTTTTCTTTAATTCTGTATCCTGAAGTCACATCCTTAAACTGGAAAAGCTTTGTGTGAACTGTAAATGGATTGAAAGCCTCTGAAATGAAGATACCCTGTGATATACTGCTTCTAGCTAAGCTCAAACAAAGCTGAAAGGATTAATTAATAAGTACCTTTCATTCTTCCATAGGTTTTGGGCCCTTGCATTGTATGGAGGAAATGGAGAGACAGGATTTGAACAGAACTCCACTTACTCCATCTTCAGCATTTCTGTGACTTTGACTGATGAAGGTTACAAGCACTTCTACGAGGTATGGTGTCCTGCAGCTTGTTTTTCCTGCTGTTTCCCTAGTGTCTGGAAAGATGAATGTGTTCCTTTCTGTCTGCAGGTGGCCCACGTTGTGTTTCAGTATGTGAAGATGCTGCAGAGAAGGGGGCCAGATCAAAGGCAAGTGTTTGCCACTCCAGCAGATATTTGTGGTGGCATCCTTCTCCATTATCCTGTTATTTGTAGTGTTTGCACTTCTTGTGGAGTTCCTGGAGCATAAACAGGGAGTCACTAGTAAAGCTTGTGTGTGTGGAAAACATGTCAGTTTAAAAAAGTTTAAAAAGAAATTTTCTAAATGTTTATGCTTATTTCTTGGTGGTTTTCAGTTTCACTTATTGTGATGTGATTCCTTTGGTTTAGTAAGCTGAACTAGTGTAGAGGTCAGGTGGAGTTTTGTGTTCATTTTAAATGAATTTGTTGAGCCAGGTCTGTGGAAGTCAGGACTGGGTGTTCTGGTGTTAGCCTAAGTTTATGTTAATTTGGTATCAGATTTTGACTCTTGTTAATTAACTCTCTTTCTCTTTGGAAAATAGAAGAATTTTCTGCCAGTTCTGAGAAATGCCGTTTTGGGAAGTACATTTAATATTGGCTTTTGTGTCTTGTTCCTGAATGAATCATCGATCTCATCATTGATGCCTTTCCTAGAAGGCTCCTTTTTTAAGATTCTTGGTAAATCTTGTGGAATAATGGAGAAAATCCACTTTTATTATCTTCTTCCTCCTTTGCAGAATATGGGAAGAAATACAAAAGATTGAAGCTAATGAATTTCACTACCAGGAACAGGTATTTATCCACTGTTCTGAAATAGGTAAACCATGAAAAGTAATTACTTTTTTGTTTTGAAACACATTTCCACAGCTCTATTTGAGAAAAAATACATTGTGCACTTAATGAGGCTGTATTTGGCTGAAAAGAGATGTATTCTAGGCAGAGAAATGTTGAGGTGTTTCCCTAACAGAATTTAATGTTGATTTTTCATTCCTTACCTGCTAGGTAGGCTCTTTCAGTTCAGACTTTCTTGCTCCTACTACATTTAGCCATGTCCTGTTTCTTACTAGATAACTTGTCTTCTTTGATTGTCACTGAAAGCACACAAATCAATCCATACAAATACTACATATAGCAGGAACAGAGATTTGTGTGTGCTTTTGTGACAGGGTTGTGAATCCCAGGGCCAGAAGAATGACTTAGTCATGGCACCCCAGTTTTCTGCTTGGTGGATGGAGCTGTGCTAAGGAATGATGGTGTCACAGGCAGGGCTTGGCATAAATGGTTAGGGGGTGCCCAGGAGAGGTCTGATGTTTCCTCAGGTGTTTGGTGTCTTAAGAAATCCTTGGGCATGTTTCCCACTACATTTACAAGACACAGATGTGCCTAACTCAGCTCCTTCCAGGTGTGCTGTGCTCTCTGTCTGAGCCAGGATCTGTCCAGTCCTGTGCTGGCTGGTGCAAACACCCCAAAGCACTTAGCAGGAAGCTGAGCAGCCTGCTCCTCCAGGCAGCCTTACCCTGCTAAAAGGCAACGTGTATTTCATGTTCAAACAGGAGAACCTCCTCCTCCTCACCCTGCTCATCATGGCAGGGAGCTGGGGAAGGGAGCAGAGCCAGAGGTACTCGTGCAGCAGCTGCAGCTCCTTGCCTTGTGCTTTCCAGGTCACTTTAAATCTTGAATTGTTGCAGGGCTCTGCTTGTGTCCTCTGGAGGCAAGGAGTGCATTCTTCTGGGTCTTTAGCTTAGATTCCATGCCTGTAAACTGCATAATTAAGGTTTCTTCTACAAAAATGATGTGTCTGAAATTTCAGGATTCTCAGAGGAGACTGAACATTAGATATGGTTATGAGATATATTTAATTTAATAACTGGATCGAAATGCTGTAACAAGCTCAGCATCCAACACATGCTCAGCATATCTGACTGGTCAAGCTCTTCTCAGAACAGAAAATTGGTATCTTGGGTTTCTAATTATGTGACAAATAGCTTTATTTCTTTGCTTGCAGACAGATCCAGTTGACTATGTGGAAAACCTTTGTGAGAACATGCAGTTGTTTCAGAAGGAAGATTTTCTGACAGGAGACCAGCTCTTGTTTGAATACAAGCCAGAGGTAAATGTTCTTTGAACTCTGATTATATGTTTTGATGTAAGGAAAACATGTGCATACTGTGTAATACAGGCATGTGTACAGGCATTTGTAATTAAACATAATGCAGGCACAGGTTTTGTATTAATTGAAGCACTTGTTGCATTCAGAAGGCAAATGTGTTTTGTAAGCTGGTTATGTCTTCTTCCTACATTCCAACTGAGAAGTCTTTGCTGGCTCAGGCAGTCAGAGCTGCATTAGAACTGAAATATTGTCTGGAACTTGTAGATCATTGCTGATGCCCTGAACCAGCTCAGCCCTCAGAGAGCCAACCTGGTTTTGCTGTCTGCTGCCAACGAAGGCCAGTGTCACCTCAAAGAGAAATGGTTTGGGACTCAGTACAGCATGGAAGGTAAGACAGCAGCAGGAGCTGAGAATGACTGATTCCTGCATTAGAGGAAGTGAAAGGGTGGCAGCACATGCATGGAAGAGGAGAAATGAATCCTCAGTGCTTTATTGAGCTCTCCATTAGTCTCTGTGCCACCCAAAATTGCTCTTTGTTTGCTGCCAGTGGATTCCCACTGCTGCAGTTCCTTTGGGAGGCAGGGGTCCCAGCGAGCTCCACTTGGCTGCCATGCAGGGGAAAGAGCAGCAATGGAGCACAGGGTGCAGGGGGAGCTGGGTCACTGAGGCAGACTTGATTTGCTTTTTAATAGGACTGCTTCAGTCCTGCTCCAGAAGGTTTTATAGGAAGGGATTTAGAAAGAGTCCTAAGGAATGGAGTGATGTTAAGAAACTGCTGTGATACTGCAATTCTTTCTGGAGATTGGGAAAAGATGTCTGGAAATAGGATGGCCTTCCCTTCCTGTTGGACTAATGCATTTATGTTTTTTAACAGATATTGACAGGTACTGGAGTGATTTATGGGACAGTGACTTTGAGTTAAATCCGGATTTACACCTTCCAGAGGAAAACAAATACATAGGTAAGGCATATGGGCATGACTGAAATCTTCCCCAGTGATTTATTTGAGAATTTGAGAATTTTTATTTGAGAATTTAGAAACAACCTAAACTGGTATCAACCAGTTTTTGCAAATTAAAAAAACATGAGCACTCTGTTCAGCTGGATTTTATATACTCTTCTTTTATTTATAAGCTTAAGAACTGAGTTATTTTAAGGTATATAAAATTACAGATGATATATCCATAACAGAGCAGGCCTCACAGTCAGTGAGAGTTAATACAGAGCTCCAGACACCTTAGAAGAGAATATTTTTTGCTTAATCCTTCTGTTTCTGAAAGCATCTAAATACCATCTGGCTTTGTTGCCAAAAGCAAATGCAATGAAAGCCAAGACTTGTGTCCTGAATGGAATGTGATGCCACCACTTCTGCTCTGCTTCAGCCACTGTTCTGGTGTGGAAGTGAAAAAGAGATGTTCTTTGGGTCCAGGAAAGTACTGTAACAAATAATTTAGAAAACTGGAGGGGAAAACTTATTTTTTGATACTTTTGAAGACTTAGATGAATTTAGCCTGATTGTGTCTGTGAAACACACTAACATTTGGTTTTGGTGTGCTTTTTCTCTTTGTTAGCAACCGACTTTGCTTTGAAAGTTGCCGACTGCCCCGAGACAGAATATCCAGTCAAAACCCTCAGCACACAACAAGGCTGTCTCTGGTACAGGAAGGATGATAAATTCAAAATCCCAAAAGGTAAATGCCTGAGGGCTTTCTGAACAGCAAGACCCTGTTTTTACCAGCTGGAATTTATTTGAAGGCAAATAACCCCTGGTAGTGTTCACCATTTAAACTGAAGTGCTTGCTGTCAGCTCTTCCATGGTCCTTTTGATATGTTTATTAGCTACAATAAAAGAGAAGCAGGTGAGCTAAGGCAACAAAGACACCCTGCTGATACCTCAGGTTGAGAAGTGGAATCACTGAAATTTACTGACTTCTGAACAGTCTGTGTGGGGACAGGATTGGGCAGACAGAATATGCTGCTGAGACAAGGGCTTGAGAAGGAAGGAGCACATTAATTAGAAGGGACATAGTCTCTTCTACAGGAAGAGAAAAATACAGCCTGGATCAGAGACAAGGGTGTAAAATATATTGCTGCTTTCAAACAGAATGTCACAGTTTTTAGTGTCTCTTAAACAGATGTTCTGTGAAGTTTTCTTTTTCTAATTATAGTGGTCATGCCATGGGAATATTCTGCAAAACACAGCTTTATTTTCTAATATTTGGTACTTCAAAGGGAAGATTTTTGGAAGGAGAAGACATTTAATGATGACTTAAAATAAGAAAAAAAGTGTTATAGATGACTGACCATTTTCATTAAACTCGAGTTGTCACCAAAGAGCAACTTGGTGGAAATATATTTGAGTTCAGAAAGTTGTCACTTTCTATACAATTGCTCATTGAAATTTCCTTTTCCTCCTCAGGTTATGTTCGATTCCATCTGATCTCTCCATTGATACAGCAGTCTGCAGAGAAGTGAGGATTGTATTATTTATGCTTACCTTGCAGAGTAACTAAACTACCATACCTACTGAAAAAGTGGGAAGAGACTTTCATTTTAAGCAGGAGTAGAATAAGGTGTCCTTTCACATCCTTCCACCTTCAGTGTGGTTTTCTCTGCAGTTTGGTGATGGTTCTGCAGCAGGTCCTGCCTGTAGCCAGCAGATGTGTAAGGAGTTCACGGTGTGGTATTCCTCAGGGCAAGTCTGGGGAAAAGCAGTGTAACAGCAGCAGTGCTCAGAGAAGGAGCTGCTCCTGGAAAGAGCAGTCCACAGTCATGTCCTGAGCATGTCCCAGCATCCTGGGAGCCTGCAGGAGCAGGAGAAGAGGCAGCAGCAGCCTTGAGAAACCAGCTGTGGGTCAGGCAGAGCTCTGGGTGCAGTTCTGGGTCTGCTGCACTTGGCTTGCCTCAGACTGCCATTGCCACTTGTAACCAGTGTCACAGTGCTGTTGTCATAAGCCTGCCAAGACCTGCACAAATCGTGTTTTGAGAAAACCTTTTAAAATCTGTTTTTATGAGGTGTGTTAGTTTAATCTTTGAATTGGAATCCAGGCAATAACAAAAACCTGAAAGTAGGGACTGCAATTTCCAGGTTGTGTAGCCTGCTTTGCTCTTATTATTTTTTTGTAGATAAATAATCATCTCAAGTATTGAGCTTAACTGAGTCTATCTGTCCCCCATACCTTTACACAAAGTGAAATAATTTCATTTGCCGTGATTTTTCCATGTTTTGAGCATTGTCTTGTTAAAATGTGCATTCTTACCTTGAAGAAACCTTAAATCTTGTGAAGCTGGAATCTTTCACATTGCTGAAAGGAATAGCTGAATGTCCATATAATTTTTAAGTCGTGTCATGTGCTTTTTCCACAAAGGGAAACCTGCATTCTCTATTTTGGTTTTTTTGGGAAAATTTCTTTTTGAATCTCATTTTACACAAATTCCATTTCTGTTGGAATTCACTGCATGTACCATCAAGCTCATGGGGCTTAACTTTCATATTTAGTCCACCCTTTTTCCCTTTCTTTTTAACCCCCTGCCCTTTCCTCCCTCCAGCATAGTCTTGTTTGATACATTTGTAAACATCCTTTCCCACAACCTGGGGGAACCAGCTTACGAAGCAGACGTGGCTCAGCTGGAGTACAAGCTGGTGGCTGGAGAGTATGGCCTGATCATCAGAGTGAAGGGATTCAATCACAAACTACCTGTAAGCTCTGCTCCTCTCCTCATTGCTGTTATGCCTGCAGCTTTGCAGTGTGTGTGCTTTTCTGGAGCTGTGAATGGTTGGATGAAGTGTTTTAAATAGAAAAATTGGTCTCTGGCAGGGTAATGCAGTAAATGTGCTGCTTTTTCTTGTGCTTACATGTATGAAGATGGAGTTGTGTGAACTTACACAAGCTCAAATTACTGACTTCAGGCTGACTTAAATCTTCCTTTTAAGTAATAACTGTATCTCCATTAAAATTTTAACAGCTTTTCTTATAAAAAGAGCTTTGTGTCTCCCATGGCCATAAAGAGGATTGGAGCCTTTCCATCTCTAAGTTGTGCCTATTTGCATGATGTCTGGAGAAGGGTGTCTGAAAAGAGATTTTGGTTTCAATTTGACTTTGGAGATCCAGCTTCTGAACATGCTCATTTTGGGTGCAGGTTTTCTGTGTTGGCTTGCTGAGAGGATTGGGAGATACCTGTTCCATTCCCTAAATTCATGTAAGAAATGGCAGGCACAGAGAGGACACAGTGAAGAGGAGACAACCATTAACTTCCTTTGCCAGAGCTTTGCTGGAGCTTTAAGACCATTAATCACTTGTCAGACTTATTAATAGGAGTTTTAACAGAAAAAGCCCAATACACAAGCAGCAGGGTCTGAATATTCTCTTTTTTAATCCTGAATGATGTCTCTGTTGTGATGTCATTGTGCTGGTCAGCTGTAAAAGGAAACAATTGAAATGCTGGGGGTTCCAGCCTAGATTTGTTTCAATAGAATGTGGAAACTCCTATTGATTTGGAATATTGAGCTTACTCACTGTGTAAAAACGCTGCTCTTCTGAAAGGGTCATTTGGGATAGAATTGTTTAGTGAAGAACATTTGGCAGGATGGAGGAATGTGCTTTAGTAATGCTTCATGTCTCAATAATGCTAATTTTATTAATGATGATTTTATATTATTGTATAGCATTAAATTAAACCAAGAAAAACCCCAATTGAAACTGTTCTCTTTACAGCTTCTATTTCAGCTCATCATCGATTACTTGTCTGACTTCAGCTTTACTCCAGCAGTTTTTGAAATGATAACAGAGCAGCTGAAGAAAACATACTACAACATCCTCATTAAACCCGAGACTCTGGCCAAGTGAGTTCTGGGGGAGGGCAGCAGTGCTGAGCAGCAGGTGCTGAGGCTGAGCTGAGGAGCTCAGGGCTCCCTGCTCTGTGCTCACAGGGCTGGTTGCAGGCTTTGCTCGTGGCTCGGGCAGCCCCAGCAGCTCTGCAGCAGCGGGGCAGGCGCGTGGCCAGACCCGGCAGCCGGGGAGCCGCTGTGCCGCAGCGACCTGGGGCAGGGCACAGCCAGCCACGGGCTGCTGGGAGCCCTGGCCCTGTGTGCAGTCAGGAGTGGCATCTCTGGCATCCAGCAGCTCCTGATGAGCTGTGCTTGTGTCCCTGCAGGGACGTGCGGCTGCTGATCCTGGAGCACGGGCGGTGGTCCATGATCGACAAGTACCAGACGCTGATGAAGGGGCTCTCCATCGAGGCGCTCTCCGCCTTCGTCAGCGCCTTCAAGTCTCAGCTCTTCGTGGAGGGTCTCGTGCAAGGCAACTTCACCAGCAGGGTGAGTGCAGCCCTGGCAGAGCCAGTGCTCACACTGGGCTTTAGCATGCTGAACTCTGATGCTGCTGCCTCTGTTCTGGCAGTCTGGAGTCTCGTGGGTACTGGGCACCTCCAACACCTCAGGAGTGATTGTGGGGACAAGCCAATGGCAGTCGCCAGTTTGAAAGGAAGTTTCCAGGAATTTGGATTTAAGCTGCTGATAGGAAAAAATGTAGTAGATGTCTGTAATCTATTTCTTCTGTTACCACAATTTTTTAATTGTTTGGTGTATTGATATATTTGATATGGAGAAATTCCCACAATGGTGCCAGAGGAGGAGGCTTCCCTCAGAGCACATTTATGCTGGGAATTTGACTGCCTGCATGGTTTGGTTAAACCTCACTGAGTGCCAAACATATGGAGTTATCCTTACTATTTCTTTGGTTTGTGCCTTCTCCTTCTGGAGAAGCACAAAAAACAGCGTGGAGACTCTGCAGTGTGGTGCAGAGGAGGCTGGAGGGACTGGGGACAATGTGAGGAAGCAGGGATGTAGGGAGCAGGACAGCTCAGCTGTTCTTTGCTTGGGGCTCACTCTCTCAAGTCCTGCACTGGGGTGTGTGGTTGTGAATTGGGGTAATAATTCTCTTCTAAATGAAACTGATGTCTTGCTTTCTTCCCTAGGAAGCAAAGGATTTCCTGAATTATGTTGTTCAGTGAGTATCTCTTGACTCTTTAATTGCTTATTATATGGAGACTAATAATCAAGATAAGATTCTTTTCTGGAGGAGGGAGTCAGAGTGGGAGTGCTGAGAAATTCCCTTCTTCCCTCTGGTGTTTGCAGGAGGTGGCTGTTGATGGTGGCAGTTTAAGCAGACGTAGTTCTGATTTGGGGAAGGGGAAAATAATGTCAGACCAAGTGTGTAAATGTCTGAGTGTTGCTCTGGTTTTGGCCAAGGTGTGAGCAGGTGTTTGAAGTTGTGCTGTTTGTGCTCCCTCCAGAAAGCTCCACTTTGCTCCCCTGGCCCATCCCTGCCCTGTGCAGTTCCGGGTGGTGGATTTGCCAAACACCCACCTGCTCTGTAAGGTGAAAACTCTCAACAAGGGCGACGCCAACTCCGAGGTGACAGTCTATTACCAGGTACCGTGTGCTGGGCTGGGCTGGCCTGCTCCCTCTGGCACCACCCCTCCTTGAGAGCAGGCTCTGCACAGGGATGTCACAGAGGGGTCACACACACCTCATGTGAGCACAGGCCCTGTGCCCCAAGGCTCAACCCAAGTGGAATTCCCTGAATTCCAAGTGGGGGGTTCCCTGAAGCCAGCACCTCCCTTCCTGTACTGGTGCTGGGAGCTGGGTTAGTGCTGTGGTGGCTTCCTGGTGTCCCCAGCTCTGATCTTAGGGGCTGGGCTGGGCCTGTCCCCTCAGGGAAAACCAGAACTTCCCATCTGTTCCTGCTGTGAACTGTCCCTCAGTGCTGCAGTCCAGGCTGAGGTGTGTGCCACAAGTCACCTTGGCCTGAGCAATCACATTAAACCCACCCTAAATTCTTCATTCTCTTTCCAGTCAGGTGCCAGGAACCTGAGGGAATACACCCTGATGGAGCTGCTTGTGGTGAGTTTGTGTTTGTGCCTCCTAACTCAGCACAGTTCCCTTGAACACTGCTTGGAGCTGAGGCCACGAGGCTGACTGGCCCCCAGTTGTTCTGTTGCTGCCCCTGGCTGAAATGTTTGGGTGCTGCAGTGATGGACACTACAGGAGACTGTTCCTGTAGCTCCCAACCCACAGGACTGAGCCCTCTTAATGCAGTGGTTGTGGCTGGCCAGGGGCACTTCAGTGTCCCCCTGCTCTGTGTGGAGCCCATGAGGGGCTGCAGTGGTGTCACCTCTGCTGTACCTTTGTCCTGTTTCAGATGCACATGGAGGAGCCTTGCTTTGACTTCCTGAGGACCAAGCAGACCCTTGGGTGAGTTCACTGGGAGGAATTCTCCTGCACCTGCTCCTACACTCCTGCTTTGACTGGTCTCTGGTGGTTTTACTCTGGGAATCCTTCCTGCACAGTGGCTAATCCTCAGTTGCTGTAATGGAAACAGCAACATCATCACTTCAAAACCAAAAACACCCATCAATACATGGTGCAAGCCAAGTTGCTTTTGACTTCTGTAAGAGTTGCATCTATTACCAGTGTGTTAACTCGGAATTATTCAGCATGAAGTTGTTCCTTGCACTTCCACACTCAGCCCCCCTTCCCCAGGGCTGTTTTCACAGCAGCTCTGTGGTGCTGAGCAGCCTCCCTCAGAGGCACCCTGCTACCTCAGGAAACTGGAGCAGGCTTTTCACAGCTCTGGGTCTCTCACTCTGCTTGGATGAGTTTGCAGGAACCCAAATACAAACACTCCCAAGTTTAAAAGGATTTCCTAAAGCTGAGAAAACACTGAAAAGCAGCAATGCAGAAAATAAAGAAAATAAGACTATTGCAAATGTAGATAGCAGATTTTTCTGTCTAAAGTACCAACACTATTTTAACTTGCAGCATGTCCTGTAAATGAAAAGTTAATTGTGCCTGTGTCCTTTTTTCTTTGAAGCTACCACGTGTACCCCACCTGCAGGAACACTTCTGGGATTCTTGGCTTCTCAGTCACAGTGGCAACCCAGGCAACTAAATACAAGTAAGTGCTCTGTGGGGAAAGTTCTTCACTACTCCCAGCCCTGGCTGGGGGAGTCACCTGCTCCCAGTTAAGAGTTCCCTCCTGTTTCAGGCCACAGAGGGGTTTTTTAATTCAAGGGGATGTCAGAAGGGACACTGCATCCTGACTCAAAACCAGCACCTGAATAAAACAGCAGCCTTAGGTTTAGAGATTTCCTTAGTCTTGAGATTACTTTTCACTATTCAAGTCAGGACCACTGCAGTTTTAAGCAGTGGTCCTGACTTGAATAGTGAAAAGTAATCTCAAGACTAAAGAAAATATCCCCCTGCCCTTTTGAAGCCATTCTGCCAGAAGAGTTCAAATCCTGCCTAGCTTCTTGTGGCTCATGTTCAGCAGGCACAGCACTGTTATGGCTGTGTTCAAACCTGGGTCTTGGAACTACAGGCATTTGACCTGCCAGAGTTGAAGGGTTATTTGAAAAATGTGCCACTTGTGAAAAACAACACTGTGTCAGTGAAAGCTCAATTAGCACAGTGCTGCTGCCTCTGATTTTTACATTTGGATGCTTCCATTACTGAGATCTGTGTCATCAGTGAGGGTTTTAATGTGTCAGAAACCTCAGGATCCATCACACCACATTTTCTTTCCGTCCTGATCCTATAGCCTCTAACTCTGCAGGGCTCAGGGCTGCAGCTGGGGACACCAGAGCAGGTCCCAGCAGAGATGTCCCCAGCAGCACCACAGCAGTGGCTCCTGGGGTGTCTGTACACAGCTGAAAATGAGAGCACTGCAAAAACTGACCACCAGGTGTTCTCAGATGAGTGAGCTTTTCAGGGGATGAGGGAAGTGAGCCTGTCCCTCATCATATGGGAGCTGCTATTTCACCCCTTTATATTGTTTTGTGGATTTTTTGTTGTTTTTTTCCTGCCTAATTAAATTTTTTGTTTCTCTTTTAGTTCTGAATTGGTTGACAGGAAAATAGAGGAGTTTCTTTCTTGCTTTGAAGAGAAAATCAAGGATTTATCTGAAGAGGCTTTTAGCACCCAGGTAAAACTTCATCTTGAAAAGCTCTTCTTTAAACTGCATAATTCAGTTAGAGCTATCTGGTAATTTTCTGAGGTTTTCTGGACAAAGGCCTCACCTTTTAAAACCTGCCTCTTGCTCTGTTCTCCTCTGGCCATTTGCAGTTAAGCTCAAAAAGCAAGGAGCTACCTCGTTAATGTAATTCAGCTTTTCTTTCAACTGCAGTGACTGTGATGGTAAATTAAGGTAGTTTTAAACCCACTAAAGCTAATTGTCTTTTTCCCATGTAGGTAACAGCTTTGATAAAACTGAAAGAATGTGAAGACTCCCACCTTGGGGAAGAAGTGGACAGGAACTGGAATGAAGTGGTGACCCAGCAGTACCTGTTTGACAGGCTGGCACGGGAGGTGGGTGTTCTGCAGCTGTGGGACACAAAAACCACACTGCTTTTGCAGCATTTTCAAAAGCATACATGGGATTTATGCTACTAGTGCCACACTGGGTCTAAAATTACATGTTACTTTAAAAAGGTTCTTTTATCCAGTGGAGCAGAGGTTGCAGAGGAAATAGTTTTATGTTTAAAATTACTTGAATCACACTGTGCTGCTAAAACCTCCTTCCTGTGGGTTTCAGATTGAAGCTCTCAAGTCTATTACACAAGCAGACCTGGTCAACTGGTTCCAAGCTCACAGAAGCAACCAGAGGAAAGTGCTCAGTGTACATGTGAGTGTCTGTCAGCTCCTGCTGCCACCTTCAATGAGCAGAGTGCAGTACGGGCCTGGGAGAGGAGATCTGTGATGTAACTTCGGTTATCCACATTTTCTTCATTTTTAAGTAGTGTTCTTGTTAGAATTGCATTTCCATATCTCAAGTTAAATGTCAGGGCAGAGAAACACTGAATGAGATCCCAATTTTTCTTCCTTTTTCCAGGTGATTGGATATGGAAAGCACGAAGGGGACTCAGAGGTGACAGCTGTCTCAGGACAGAACTCTTCATCTGGTGAAATACCTCATCTTGTTTTATTGCCCCCCTCCTCTTTGATGCGTGACTTTACTTCCATCAAGGACATCAAAGCCTACACGTCAACTCTGAATGTTCTCCCTTACCATAAAATATTGAAATAAAACTGATACCTTGCCCTGCCCTGCTGTGTAATACAGGTGCTTTCTGCAACATCAACATTACAAACCTATTTTTATTAAACCAGAGCTGTAGTGGTAGCTGGGATGAAGAGCCCATTCAGACACTGAGGAAGCTTTTCTCAAGTTTCCAGCCAACCTCTCATCACCTTCCCAAGTTCGTTTGGAAGAGGCACAGCCCTGACTTCCCCACGGGTGCTGCGCTCTCCTCTCCAGCTGTGTGGAGCTGTGGGCTCTGCCTTTGTGTCCAGCTTGTACCATCCCTCAGTGCTGCAGCAGCTCCTCAGCAGCAGGGACAGCTCCTCAGGAAAGGATCTGCAGCGCTCCCGGAGCAGTGACGGGGTGGGAGGGGGAGAAGAGCCCAAAGCTTCCATCTCACACTGCTTTTTTAGTTTTTCTGTATGTGCAACATAGACAAAATTAAGATGAAATCAAATAAAAGCTAGACTTAACTGGAGAGAAAAGCAGTTTGATTGCTACATCTAGCTACTTACTCAGTCATTATATTAACTGTAGCAAAAGCACACAATGCAGAGGTTCCTGGTGTGCTACAAAGGCCAGATGTAGAGTCCTGAAAACTTCTCCTGTGGATGCTGCAGATGCTCATTTTGCTAGTTCATTAACTACTTTAAGAAGTAGGTTTAGCTAGCTGGAAGGATTATTCCAGTGGAAAACCAAATACCTCTAATACATTTCACATAATTAATTTATCATGACTCAGCTGAAAAAGTCTTCCTGCAAAGGTTTATTATGAAATAAATAAAAAGTCCATAAGAGAAGTTTGAAAAATCTATTTTATGAAGCTTTAAGATGCATTGGGTAGAATTATCTATGGTTACATTTCAATCTCAAAATAACAGTTATTTTGGGCAAGACACTGAAATGCCAAAAGATTTGATTATCGTACAGGTGGAAGATAACATTTATGTAGCATTTTCTAACAAACTGTCCCGTCGGAGGAATCCTCATATTTACATGTTGCAAACATCAGCGAGATTTAAATGACACCTTCCATTTTGTTCCTTGCTTTTTAAATATGCAGGACCCAGGATTATTATGCAATTGCTCCCACCGGTGGCATTCACAGTGGTTACAGAGTGTTTGTGCCCCAGGGCCCAGCCTCTCCCTGCTCCAGAGGCAGCAGGAGCAGGGCCTGAGCACGGGCACTGCCACCAGAGCCAGTCCCTGCCCGGAGCTGCTCAGCCTCTCGTGAATTGCTTTGTCTGTCTCAGTAAGTCCAGAATCCCTGAGATAGGAGCCGCTGCAGCTGGAGGCGGGGCTGGGCCGTGTTCCTGCGTGGCTGTGGGGCTCAGCTGCCCCCTCTGCCCAGCCAAGGCTCCGTGGCCCCACAGCCCTCAGTGCTTGCTGGCAGCGAGGCGCTTCAGCAGCGGCTCGTCGTACACCCAGCACTCCCCGTCCTCGTGGAACAACTGCAAAGGGATAACCACGTGTAAGCTGCTGGTGACTCAGCCAGAAAGGAACAAAGGCTACAGGCCGAGCTTCACCTTGTCAGAATAAAGCTCACCCTGGTTTCCCACGAGGTCTCGTTCTCCTTCCTGGCCCTGGCCTCGGCTCTCTGGCGCTCCTCAAGCGCGTGCTTGGCAGCCGTGGCTGCGTCGATGTCTCTGATCTTCAGGTTGTAGGTGACATCCTTCCATAAGCTTCAAAGAGAAAGGGCAAGGGAGACTTTTATGGGAGCAGAGTGCTACAAGTTGGAGACACAGCAGTGAATAAAGGTAGATCTCAGGTTAGAGAAAGGGCAGAAAAGCCCTCAGGATATTTGATATTTGTGCTGTTGTGGCAGGAGGGAGGAGGCTGTGGTGAAGCTCTCCAGACCTCCCTGAACATTTGATCCCAATTAGGATGTGACTGAGAACTCCAGGTCTCCTCTTCCCCCTTAAATCCCCAGCCTGCCTGTACCTGGGCTCAGGGAGAGCAGAGCATGCAGTGCTTGGATCAGTGCAGCTTTAGTCCCTGTACTGCAAACTGGAGTCTAACTCAAATAAAATCTTAATGTTCCCAGTAAACTGAAGTTCTTACCAGCGAGACTCAAAGTCGTCTTGGTCCTCCAATTTCCTTACCTTCTTCTTTATTGTAGGCATTTTCTTGGTATCTATAAAGACAGCATTCTCCTGGAGTGGAAGATGAAAAAGAAATAAACCTATTCAGTTCTTTAGCTAGACTTCAAATTTTCTACACTCTAGTGCACTGGTTATACATGAAACATGGTAATTCTTCATGTTCTCTTCTTGTAGAGAAATGAAGCTTCCTTAAGAACAAATGGACAAGTTTTATCCCCAGTTCAGCATTCTTTTGGACAGCCTCATAGGAGGTTCCCACTATTAATGTTTGTTTAAGTAAAACACCAAGCCTACAAAACCACCCCAAACCCCCCTCTCTAAGTACAATCTTGAATTTCTGATGAAAAGAGAAAAAAGAAAGCAAGCTGTGTTACCCCTGTGGAGTACTTTGCATACATGACCCCATTCCATTCTCCTTCAATGGAGCAGAAGGGTTTCTTGTCATTTGGAGAACTAAAGAGAAACAAACAGTCATTTCTCAGCTGTATTACAGCAACTGAAAAACCCTAAAGGATCAAAACTTGGTCTGCTGTAAAGCCTGGTTTATATCAGCCAAAGTGTCCATGCCCAGCACAGAAGAGAGGAGGGTTCTGTTTACAGGGGGCACTTTGGCATGAGTGAGTTACACAAACCTTAAAAGGAAGCACTGATCAGGGTAAACCAGGCCTTGCCCGAGGGCTGGATCTGCATTTGGAGTTTAGGAAAGCATTTACAGGCCTTCCACACAGATTTAGAGTGGTGAGTTTAAGCTTAAAAAGGTTTCCAGACTACTGGGAAACACAGGACACCAGTTTTTAAATGGCATCCATCCATGCGTCAATGATTTAAAACCAAGTTAAACCTCATTTTGTCAGCATCCACTTGCTGGCATCACAGCACATCTCCAAATACAATGGAAACCTCCACTGAATTCTCTGTGCTGGGTATGTGCACAGGGTTTAACCAAAATCCACCAAACCACAGGTAAAAACACACAAAGTTTTCAACTGCCACACTATGAGCAGTATCCCAAGGCTTGCTGCAGTATTTGTATTTGTAGGAAAGGTAATGGTGGAGACACTTTCGATAATTCAGGAGAGCAGAGCTCCCTTTGGGAATCAGCTGAGGATGTTTTCAAGCAGCATAAAGTAGGACATGGGCCTGCAGCTCCCTCTCACAAACTTGGCTATAAAATTCCATGACAGGTAATGATGAGAGAAGTTCTTCTGGGTGTTGCTGCTTCAGCATTTTACACTCTTGACTCTCCTGTTAAAGCTGTTGGCATTTAAGGAGGGAAAAAGTGAGATGAAGGAAGCTGCTTACAAAATTTCAGCTGTAATTCTGTGCTTCTTTCCTCCATAAAATGGTTTTGTGTGGAAGACGATGGAAGCGTTGTAACCTGTCTTTGAGCAGCTGATGCTGCACTCCCCCCCAAGCTCTATCCATGGCACAGTGAGAATAGACCTGCAATCAGAAACACAGAAATGCACTAATGATAAGCTCTTGACCAATAAACACTAAGCATGAAACATTACAAGGCATTAAAAATGAAAATTAGAGCATTCACTTGCCTTCCATAGCCATTAGGAAAAGTCAAAATATAGTGTTCATCATGATCTAGGCATGTAACACACCCTGTTAAAGAAAAATAAAAACAGATTTGAAAAACATTAAGCAAAACCTCTACAGAACATTTCATAATGATCTCATGAAATATGCCATTAAAAACAGGTGCCATGAAAAGGAAGGGTGGAGGAGCTTCATTTTTAATGGATGCTGAGAATGCCCAGCTTCTGGAGGAGGCAGGGATGGTTGTATTTTTGGGAAAAACTGGGCCCTAGGTGTTTTCAGCACACAGAGTGTGGAAGGAATCTCTAATTCAGATATATAAGCTCCAGTTACATAAATTCAACCACTGCTTACATTTAGTACAATGACTTCAAATCATTTATGTAAATTATTCTATGAAAAATCCTAGTTGCAGAATTTACTTTCTCCTCTGCTGTTCAGTTTACACACACATACCTTGCCCTATGTTATGGACCCCAATAGACATTCCTAGGAATTTGGACTTGGTCCATATGTGAGCATTGAACTGTATCCTCTTGCTAAAACACTCTGCATAAAATGCTGAAACTGAAGAGAGAGGCAGGTATTAAAAACAGCAGCACAAGACACTGATACCTTTGTTTCCAAATTCACTCACTGGGAAATATCCCCAGGTGCCTCACATTTAATGTGTAACAGAGTTTGCAATCAGTTTCTCACAAAAGCAGTTTATAATTTTTCAGCCCTTATAAATATTCAGCTTTTAAACCTGGAGAGAAAGTGTAAATCCAAGATTTAAGCCAAGAGCTGATTTTACTGTCCCCCCTTCTCCAGGCAAAGGTCCTGTCCCAACTTACTTGGAGGATGGTGGGAGACCTGCTCTGCCACAAAGGTGACGTTGCTTTTGCTGACCCAGGGGACTGGTCCTTCTGAGACTGGCTCCTGTGGGACAGGGCAGAGGATTCCATCACTCAGTGCCTGCAGACACTGGAAGCTTCCCTGAGAAGCTGCCTCCATCTTTAAAAGCTTCTGAAAGTGTACTGCAGGAGCCCTTAGTCCTAGAATTAGGATCCTTTCTAAAGGATAGAGCTGCTAGTATATTAAGTATAAATGTCTTTGTTTTAATTGTCCCCAGAAAAAACAGTCAAACTGAAAGACTCATGTATAAACTCAATTACAAAATAATATTTAAGTGGGATAAACAGTTTTTGGTTTTGCTTCTGAAAAAGTCTGATCTGCATATTAATAATGATCAGATTTCATGTACCACAAAACCATAAACTAATATTTATTTCCTGTGGCAAAGAAGGCAAAGTGTAGTTAATTCATGCTTAGAAGCAGTGGAAGCCCAAATACAACACTGCCTTTATGCTGGCAAATTGGAGTGCAAATATCTACCTCAGAAACAAGACTTCAGCAAACAGATCAGTGGGAAGCAAAGGAAATGGGAAAAAAACATGGCTTATACCCAAATAATCACATTGATCTGGATGTATTACACTGGGGCTACATGAAGCACCTCACAGCAGCACTTCCCACACCACCACTGGCAACCTCCTAAGGCAAGAGGCCCAAATGAGGTGCCAAAAAAGAAAAACAACAAAAAAAACCCCTCTGGGCTGCACTGGTTTAAAAAATAAAAGCAAGAAAGTAAGAACTTTGGGAATGAGCAAATTCATAATCCGTGCTATGAAAAAGTTCAGGGAAAAAGGGCATTTTCAACACATCAAGTCACTCTTTAAAGAACAATAAATTTTGTTATGCAAGATTTTATACTTCTGTCAAAAGAAAACAAGGAAAGAAGGGGGAGAATTGGTTAAGAAATTGCTACAGTTTGTTGATTTGCTACTTAAGCACAGCATAATCCATTTCAGTCAGTGACTTAACAAAGCTTTGGGTTGCATCTCTGCATTCTGGGCTCCAAAAAAAACACCACCAGAAACTCACCATGTCATCCTCAGTGCCAGGCAGCACCCAGTGGCAGCGGAAGATCTCCCCCAGAATGGGATTGTAAGGCTTCTTAGCAACTGACCCTTTCCTCCCTGCATGGAAAGCTGAGAGGTACCATTTAACCACCTGAACCATCCTCTCCTTGGGATCCTTCTGGTCACTAATGCTACAGAGAGAGAAAGGAGGACAGGCAGAGTGAAATATAAGCAGGGACCTTGGATACAGGAAAGTTTTATGGGTGTTGGTTGTTTTACAACTACAAGTTTGGCTGATTTGACTGATTTTTGAAGTTTAAACCAAAATCCAAGCGATATTCTTCAAAAGCACCAACTTCTGGCAGCCCACAAGGGCCATAACCAGTATGAGAAGCAGTAGATGCTCCTGTTCCAAAGTCAAATACCTGACAAACAAGTCCGGATGTGCAAAGAAGTCAGCATACATTTCCAACAGCGACCTTCTTTCCAGGATAAACGTTGGAAGAACCACCTGAGTGAAGAAAAACAACTCATCCAGCTGAAGGTATTTGAGTATCCTGTGCAAAAGCCAACTGTAAATAGCAAACAGAGCACCCACAGCATTGTGTGCTCTCAGCTGATTGTGAGCTCGAGCTCACCAATGAGTTCTGACAGATGCAGGTCAGTTGGCATCTTCTCCACACCCTAAGGCTCAACAGGAACAGTCTCCTCCTACATGGATTCTAGTCCCACCCAGAGCACACCAAAAGCTGTTCTGAATTACAGTACCACTGCTGATTTAACTCCATCTCTGTGAACAGTGTCAATTTTCAGTTACACTCACTTGCAGTCCCATCCTGCTGTGTGTCTCTGTCAAAATGAAGGTTAAGCCCTTCCCTACTACCTCCCAAAGGTCCATTGTGGATCTGCTCAGTGTGATCCACCATCAATTACTGTTGCTGACAAGGTACATGCTCATAAAGATTCCTGGCAGCCTATTTGAGATCAGTAATTTTCAGCTATCCCAAGAATTCCCAGAACAGACACGGCTTGGATCAATTCCTATTCAGAACTGCCAGAAACCTTGAGCAGTTTGCTTGTGAGCTGCTGGCTGTTTCCCCAGAAAAGTGTTATCTTTTTATTATCTATTGTTCATTCCAGGCTGGACAGTTCAATTCATCCACTTAAGGAAACTTAAGGATAAGGATTGATCTCTCCTGCCCTTTCTCACTCTGGAATTACTTGTTTAAATTTATCCAAGCTGCCCAGAAAGACCAAACCTTCAGAATGCTGCTCATTCTGCCTTCACACAGACACCAGCATGAATCTCATCCATGAAGAACCCAACCCCTTCCTTACCAGACCTAAGTGCAGCATTTCAAACTACACATGCAACTTATTTACTCATTAAGATCCCAACTAAGCCAAGCTTTTCATGACATGGTTACTTCTCCCTTTCACTTTATGTGTTATTGAATGCCACCATACCTTGGGATCTTGTAGCTCTTTGTTCTAGGAAGCTAAAGACAGGAGCGACAATCCAGCATTATCCCTATGCCAGCTTCACAAGTACTCCAAGAATTAGGTTCAAAGAGAACAAACAGCTACTTTCCATAGAAAACTATTTTCCCAAACATATTTTAGCATCTGGATGTACTTATTCTGCAGCTACTTTTCCCCTTCCAGTATGAACTCCAATTCAAAAACTCCATGCTAAAGAGATTACAGCTTAACTAGCTCTTAGAACAAATATGTAGTTAAATTATGTAACCTTTTTTTACACAGAACTCTGGCTTTACTGCCCCTCCCATCCCCATGAACCCCAGCAAGTTTACCTTGGTGAGGTCCATGCCTAATCTCACTTGTGACAAGAGATGCATGATGACACTTTTGTGCTCCTCCACCGACTCTCCCTCCCCATCATCTTCTCGATCGTCGGGAGGATCAAAGAGATCTGAAAGACCAAATAAATGGCTTTTGTTTTCCTCTAAACCTTCAAAACCAGACTGTATTTAATTAGCATATATGCCAAAAATACAGGTTTAAATCCTACAATTCAGCAATCTTCCATTAGTAAAGAAACAGTAGATAAGCCACTTCCCATAAGTACCTTGCCATATACATACACACATAAACATATATATATATATAATCCTGCATATATTGAACCAGTTTACACACAGATTAACAACCAATAACTCCTTACTGAAAGTTGACACAGGCCACTTACCAGCATCATTTGTGCCATTAGACATGGAAGAATTGAGGGACTCTGTGGTATCTGGACGTTTCAGGCTGCTCCCTGTGCTGCTCCGAGTCAGGACTGCAGCAGACCCTGAAGAACTACAGAAGACTAATAAATTCTCACAGTTTAAATTAAGTAAATCAGACCAAATTATTTGATATTCACAGAGAAGGAATTTAGTGACAGACATCAATATATGTGCAGTGGCAGACATTAATACACATGGTGCATGCTAATTCACAGAAAGCTCAGAATGGATTGCAGCTGAAGGAATGGGACAGCCTGCAGCCTCAGGTAACACATGAAGGCAGAAAACAGCTGACTAATCCCTCTTTGGAATGTGTAGCATCTCTTAAAATTAATTTTTCAATTAATTAAAAATGAAGAGAAAATAGAGATTTTGAGAAAAGGGTGCCAACTTCAAAGAATATCTTTCAGCAAATGTGTGAGGGAATTGGTGGCCACTTACCAAAGGCTGCAGCAAATGCATGTGAAATGCACCATGGCCTCAGATTACAGCTCTGAGCTGGGGCTTCCAAAGTTTGGTTTGTTATTTTGTGAACATATATCTGATGGAATGAGAAGGAGCAGAGGAAGAAACTGCCTCCCTCACAGACACCAGGCTGTGGCTGAGGACAGGGGTAATCTCACTCTGTTACACAAAGTGGCTTTTTGACCTCTCCCACCTTTTTAAACCAATTTCTGCAAGCAGACAGGCCATGCCCTTGGAGATACAGACTGCACACAGCACACACTGCACACTGTCAGCTACTTACTCCAAACATCGCTTTGGGGAGGAACTGCTCTGGTAGAACTCATCAGCATCATAGAACTCATCCTCACTGCTTGAGTAAGAAAAATCTGGGACTGTATTTGGAGACAGGTTGACATGGCTTGGAGAGGTGAGACTGCTGCTAGGTGCTGACTGCCCACTCCCTGTGGAGTATTAAAAGTTACAGAATCAGTAAAAATTAATTCTTTCAGAATCTACTTAAACAAGAATTGTTCAAATGAATAAAGGCTGATGTAAACTCAGAAGAGGAAAGCACAAAATTAAAAGCAATAATTAGGCAGGTTCATCATGAGTTTAACAGTTGAAAAAAGGAAAGTGACAAGGAAAATGAAGAGCACAGAACACCAGTAAAGTTTAAGGGACGTGTTTCCTCCAATTACTGCAAGATTGCAATGCTGGGGAGACAAAGGGAAGCTGGTAAAACTCACACATATTGTGCATAGATGGTGGGGAGAAAGAGCAGCATTACTGGTTTTAACAAAACATTGAAATTGGTGTTGATCAAAGGCAAGATGCAGGCAAATAATACTGGTGTTTTAATGACTAATTACAGGGTTTCTTGTATTTCAGTAAGAGTTACCCAGAAGTGTACCTGTACTATTTGGTGTTGGAGTCTGGTTCCCCAGCGATGCTACCACAGGTCCCACTGGCAAAGAGGAGGGTCGCTGCTCTGACTTGCACAGCTGAGCAGGTTCTAGGGGACATTTTGACATGTTAACCCCAAAATTCAGAAGGAGATTCCACATTATTTCACCTCACCTCCAAAAATCAAATAATGTTCTATAAGAGCCATTTGGGCAGAAAACCATGTAGCATCACTTTTACCCAGGTTCTTTTTTTTAGTAACCAAAGGTGGCATTTTAAAAAAAATGCAGTTATTTAGCTAGAAAGCATTTACCTTTTCTGAAAATAATAGTTTCATTCTCAAAAAGAGTGTTAGAAATGCAAGCCAGTAACTGAGAGTAAATAAAACACATCAGCTATCCCCAGAACCAGGTTGGTGAGAATGCTCTGTGCCTCCTGTCCCTGCTCAGTCCCTCTGAACTGAGTGTGCAGTCACTGCTCTGGGTGGCTGTTCCAGCTTACCTGGCAGTGTGACACCTGGGAAGGGGCTGTCCCAGCTTACCTGGCAGTGTCACACCTGGGAAGGGGCTGTTCCAGCCTAGCTGGCAGTGTGACACCTGGGAAGGGGCTGTCCCAGCTTACCTGGCAGTGTGACAGCCTGGGAAGGGGCTGTCCCAGCTTACCTGGCAGTGTCACACCTGGGAAGGGGCTGTTCCCAACCTACCAGGCAGTGTGACAGCCTGGGAAGGGGCTGTTCCAGCTTACCTGGTTCCCAGCTTACCTGGCAGTGTGACACCTGGGAAGGGGCTGTTCCCAACCTACCAGGCAGTGTGACACCTGGGAAGGGGCTGTCCCAGCTTACCTGGCAGTGTCACACCTGGGAAGGGGCTGTCCCAGCTTACCTGGCAGTGTGACACCTGGGAAGGGGCTGTTCCCAGCTTACCTGGCAGTGTGACACCTGGGAAGGGGCTGTTCCCAACCTACCAGGCAGTGTGACACCTGGGAAGGGGCTGTCCCAGCTTACCTGGCAGTGTCACACCTGGGAAGGGGCTGTTCCAGCTTACCTGGCAGTGTCACACATGGGAAGGGGCTGTTCCAGCTTACCTGGCAGTGTGACAGCCTGGGAAGGCATGGTGCTGATCCCTGATGGCTCCAAGGGGCTGGGCTGATACACGGCGTCCACGGGGTTGATGGTGCTCTAGGCAAGAAAAAGAAAAGCACTTTTTTTCCCCCCAATTAAAACAAAATAAAGCATAGATAGCAAGAACACTGTGAGCATGAGAAATGCCCAAATGCAAGAGAGTGAATCCCTGAGAGAGGAAGTAAAACACAAATTGACAGTTGAGGACATGAGAAATACTTTTGAGGTGGGAATGTTTTGATTCTTTACACCGACTGCATAATAAATTGAATTTGATGCAGATTTGAAGCTTCCTATAAAAAATTCTTATTTCAGGTTCTTGCTTCTGGTATGCCACCCAATGTCCATTAATTAATAATGCATGCAAAGAGTGGAAAGTTAGATGCAAATTATCTGGCCAAAATTAGGATAGGTAATCAGCATTTTCAAAAAAAATTGTTTTTTTCTCAAAAATTCATTTTGCAGATCAACCCATAAATCAAAACAAGAATCATCAGCATGCTTAGAGCCATGAAGCAAGCTTTGTTGGCAAAATTCTTCCCAAAGCAAGCTGACAGTGTTCAGTGCAGCTCAGTAGAGGACGTCTCAACCTACTTCTGAATGTGGGCACTTGGAAAATGAAGCACCAGGTCAATTCAATGCTCCCAAAAGTCACTGACTGCAGTTGATGTCCTTGGTTTTTATGCATCAAGACCCTTGGAAATCTAAACTGCCACGTCTTTTAACCAAAAACATCATCTTAGCACTGTTTGTTATTTATGTTTACACACAACCACCAGAACATCTTGGTTGTTAGTCGAGTAAAAGGCACATAAAACCCTTTTCCAAACACCTTGCAATTTAAATGCCTGACCTATCAGAACTATGAAAAGTTTTGCTCAGTTTGCTCAGAAATGCAGTCAGTATGCTCATCCCTATCCTCTTTTTTACACCAGTATTTAAAAGAAGTGTCTACAACTGTTCTTCTATCCCTTTAGTCCATTAATTTCTATTTGCATTCAGACTGAGGGAAACAAGCTCATTTTAACCTTCCTCCCATGTTCCTACTACAGGCAGATTTCTTTCTTGCCTTCTTTCCCAGTTACCTGAAATTCTGAACTGTATCCTACATTTGGATGTTTGGGCAATGCTCTCAGACACATGGTGTGATTCCTGGGGCTGTCCTGTGCAGAGCCAGGAGCTGGAGCACTATGATCCCTGTGGATCCCTTTCAACTCTGGACACTGCATGACTCTAAAAATCAGTGAAAAGTTCTATTATTTTTTTAACAGCACAGGATTTCTTTAACTAAAAACAGAACAACTATTCTCTGATCATCACTAAAAAACCTCTCCATTAAAAACATCCACAAAAGCAGCTTCCTACAGTTTCATTGGTTTTACTACTCAATATACAAATAATCCAGTACAGGTAATATTACTCCACTGCATTCCAGCATAAAGGCAATGTCCCGTACCCAGTACTTCACCTTCTTGTGGAATTATGTATTCAACACAGGAAGGTCCCTGCCCCACAGAGTTCACAGTTTAAAATGATGATCCCATCTTAAGAGTTAAGATTTAAAACCCAAGATGGTTCTATGATACACAGGATGCTATTGCTACCTACATCTCCTGTATTTTTTAGGGAAACTAATAATCCACATGCTACAGAACATTGGTATGATAAAGAAAGAACAAAGTAACTCTGATTTTGTATTCAGGATTGTAACCCCATCCTTAAACATTCTCCATACTGCAACATGAACTGGAGTTTCTCATTGGATATTCTGAGGGATGCCTTCGTGGGCTAGAAACAGCTGAGGGCAGACCTGAAAGTCTCCTACTCTGAGTTTAATAACAATTGAATAACAATTACACAGAAACAAGACTCATCCCACCATGGCAGCAAACAATGATTATATTTCTGCCTAATTTCAAAGTGAAATCCTGACCTATAGCCCAAGGTGATGTTGACCTCCACAGCATCACAATTTTAGACTTCACAATCACTGACCCATAGTTAATACATTTTTACAGAAACATTTTTTTCCTCCCCAGTATAGGTCAGCCCACAGGTAATGAGATCAGTGGCTAGTGAAATTCAGACTATATCAAGCTGCAATATCTCTATGAAATTTCTGAGTTGCAGCCCAGATGTGCAGGTCACTGTGCCTGTGGAAGTGTCTTCCTGCACAGCTTCTCTTTTCCAGGGGACATCACAGAAGCTGTTCCCTCACACTAAGACCTGAATTATGTTCCATCTGCAGGACACATAATAATTCACCTTATTTATGATGAGCATAAAACTGAAATATGCATGTGCATCTTCAGTCCAAGGTTAACACCAGAAAATCCTGCTACTAAAGCTGTTTGTAGTGGACAAACAACCAAGGCCTGGGAATTACTGTCAGCTCTAATGAAAACAAATCAGGATTTTTAGAGTTTTTACTGAAACCAATCTCCTATTAAAAGTATCTGAAATGTACTCAAGTGACAAAAAAAGAACAAAGAAAGAGAAACTACATGTGACCAAAACCAAAAATGACAGAAGTTACATTAAAAATGCAGCAGTTCTATTAAAGAAGAAACATTGCTTAGACAGACATTACACAACTCTGCATCAAAGGAGCAGCACTGTAGAAAAGACAAACTACTTGAAGCACATGGAGAGCAGATCTATTTCCTACACAAAGACAATTCAGACAGAACACAGGACTATTTCTATCCCAGTGATTTCCCTTTCATCTGTTCACATGGCAGATTTTTATCTAAGTGTTCAGTCACAACACTGCTGTTCAAGACACTCCATACAAAACTGACCACTCTATCTTCTAAAGACAAGGGTGTTAGCCAACCTCAGGAGCTAAGGACTCAACAGGAATTTTAACAGGACACTGGAAGCAGTAAATTAGAGAAAGGAAGAAGCATGTTGCAAAGTGAGTGGAAATTCAGGTCTCTGTTCACATGTTCTGCAGAATTAAAAGGAGATAAAGATTAGATTTAAACTTACTATAAGTCCATTTGCGTGCTTCTCCTCATTATTTTGGTCCTTAAGGAAAAAATGTTAAAAATATCAACATAACAATCTTGCATGACTTATCAGTTCTGTGCTAAGCGAGAACAGCGAGTTTCCCTCAGGAATGTTCACATTTTCAGCCATAAAATGTTCCTCATCATGTGATACAGTAACTAAACTTGGAAGACACAATTCCACACACAGTCACTGCACCTCTGAAGATCAGCATTTTCTGATGGCCTGTCCACATGAGTGCAGACAATGTTAAAAATATCCTTTCTGTTCTGCAGAGTACAGTTCTGCTTTATAATGTGGGTGCTGCCCAAATACCTAGGAGCTCCCCAAAACATGCTCTGCAACTCCTCTAAGTCCCTGCAAAATTAAGTTCTCAGTTTCTGTGATTAACACACAAGAAAGGCAGAAGTTTAAGCTGAAAGGTTTTAACTTTTGCTTTTTGGCATCCACTATATTTTAAAATGCTTTAAGATCATTCACTATCTCATATTTTGGGGTTTTTTTGCCCAGAAGCATAAGTGAAAGAGCAGGCAATGTAAAAACCATCTGTCGTCAGGGGAAATGACACGAGCAGCAGACCAGTTAATGCCAACCTGCAGCCAGCACAGTTTTAGCACTGTACAGCAACAGTATAAATTCTACTGAACACTAAGCCAAATCTCTCCCCTTCTGCTGCAAAGTTCATATTAGTCAGTACATCAATGCCCAGCTTTATCCAGTGTGAACCTCAAAACTTGTCTGCAGAGTATTCCCCTGGATTTCCAGTTACATTTTAAAGGAATAAAAAAAAAAAGCTGTAAGAAGTATAAAGAAAGTTGACACATATTTATGTTTTGATACTTAATACATCCTTCCTTAGCTTATACAGTTGGCAATAGGCTGGCCAAATTTCATCTCTGCTAGTTGACATTTTTGAAGTCTGGCTTTCCATGATGAAAAGAACACCAAGGACAAAAAGTTCCACTAGGTTGCAAATTCACAAAACACAATTTTTTTCCCAACACAAAAAAACCCCATGTTGACCTAAGAAATAAACCACAAAGATGCTGCATGAGCACTGATGCTTGCTCTCCCACCTCAGTAATGCACCAGCAGCAGCATCAGAAAGGTAAGGAAGGCAGAAATTCCACAAAACTGGGCAGGCAAGACTGGCCAGAAATGGAGTGAAAAAGAGAAGGGAAGGATGCAAAACTAAATATCTAAATTATAAAAGGTACTTCATAACACACATATAACATACAGTTCTAAGACTGAGTTTTACCACATCCCTGGCAGGACATTTAAGGTATTTTACATCACACACATGAGCAGAGCTGGACATCTTCAGCTGCCACACACACAAAGGGGACAACACAGGCCAAATGCTCCACCTGCCCATCCCTCTTTGTTTATTTTGACTGCTTTTTGATTAAGCAATGAATGTATCATGACCTTCCTGTTTAGCTGGTATTTAGTTCATTATTTTGGAAATGTCATGAGTCACCTCAGTACGAGTGGTGTAATTACACACTCGATTTACCAGCAAGTTTAATGAAAATTTAACTGTCCAAATACTAACACAGTTAAAAATCCATGAAACAGAACAACTGAACACACAATTAAAAAAGAAACAAAACAAAACTCCCAACAAACAAAAGTCCAGGTTTGCATCAATGTTCCAAAATAATCCACATAATAAATGGTTGTGTTGGAAACAGAGTTCTATGTATGGAGAGAAGTGGTAACACATTCAAGGTACACAGACTGGCAAATCTGTCTGCTAATGAGAGAGGCACTGTGGAAGTAAAAATGGGGTGCAGGGTGGTGCTAAGATGATTTCTTTTCAGCAGTGTCAGTCAGCATCCATACTTGCCCTACAGATTTGGGAAAAAAACCTGCAGAATCTTAAAAGGTCTCTAATGGAGAGCACAAAGCTACAGTAAGGCACAACACATTTTTACACAGATTGCATCATACACAAGCAACTTGCAGAACTGTGGAAAAAAAACCCCAAACCCCTCTGTATTATAAATTTTCTACAGCAGTAGGAGATCAGGATATTAACAGAGTTAATGGAAAAGGTATGGGGGGAAAGAAGACAGAATTCCCTTGTAGTTAAAAAGTACAGTTGCCTGAGAGACAAAGAAGGTGAAGAGATGAAGCAGAAAAGAGGCTATTAAAGTACTGGGAAATTTTTTTTTTCACTATATGTGGATCAACATCTTGCAATTAGCTGTGCATAAGGCACCCCTTTAACCCACCTTGTCTTCAACAGCTCCAAAAGAGCTTTAGATAAGTTTAGCAAATAACCAAAACAATAAACTCCCACTCCTTAGTGGATAAGCTCACCTATTTATACTGGTTAATATTTAGTGGTACTGAAAAGAAAGACTTCAGGGTCTCATTTAGTGCAACAAAAAGCAAGTGTTAGCACCTTTGGGGGACTCAAATTCCACCTGCCTTTACACTCACATGGCAGCTGGAGCAGTAAAGTACTGAACCTGATCTGAATTACTGCATCTGCCACTACCAGCTTTGTCCATTATCAGCAAACCACCTAAAGAACTTCAAAACATGTTTTAGCACCAGCAAAAGTGGTCATGTTTGTCTAACTCCCAATGAACTCACACAGAGCAGAAACAGGATTTCATATTCAACAGAAGAAAAATAACTCAGTTACCAGCTCTGATCAACAGCCTGAAAAGCAGATTATAACTCTGCAATTTCACATTTGCTAATTACATAGCAGAGCTTTTTAAAAAGAGTAAAATTTCATAGGAATTAAACTCCTGTGAAAATATGAACTACTAAATACATTTATACAGTAATTAAGAAAAAATGAGCCAGTAATTCCTTGCAGTTTCTCCAGCAGCTTCCTCAATACAGCAAATCACATATAGATAAGAAAACCAGCATTATTACCCTCTAACCTATCTACAACTGACTCCATCAAATCCCTAAAAAATGACATATTGTCTACTGACTTCACTGTACTGAAACACCTCTAAATATACCCAGGACTAAATAACAGCAAATTAAATACTGAAAGGCTTTTCTTGCTGGCACTACAGTGAAGGATTGAAGTAGCATCATTGCATGTTAAATAAAGACTGTACTAGCTCCAAATTCACGTGGCACAAAACTATTTCAATGTTTCAACCCTTGTGCTTGTGAAAAAGTTTTGGTTTTGTACAAACCTCTTAATTAACAAGCATTTTCTTCACAAAATCTTAAGTAATAGATATGAAAACTGAGTTTCACAAAACATGTACTGATCCTTTCAGTGAATGACTTTTGAACCTGTAAGATTCTAAATACTTCAATTTTCACTGCACTCGAAATTTTGTACGATATATCTGGCATCTAAAATGAAGACAAACAGCAGTCTTGCATTCCAAAGCCACAAAGAACAGTCGATCTAGATAACAGAAAAAAAAAAAAATCGAGGAGCCCACGCTTATTTCTGGATAAATCAGAATGTGTTCTGAGTAGATTAGCCTGAAATTCTGAAAATACTTTTATTTCTTCACAAAATATCACCTCCCTCCACTTTGGTCACAACATACAAATCAGCAGTTCATAATTCACATATCCTAAATAAAGAATGGTAAACCTGAAAGGGCAGAACCTGACAAACAGTAAATCCAAAACTCCCCAAATTTTACAATCCAATGAAACATGTAGGTGAAAAGCATAAGTGCATTACCCACACTGCATTCTCAAATGAAACAATTCTAACTTCAAGAAGTTCCAACATCATCATGAACTTCAGACCTGTGACAGACCTTGCCAAACCAGTTTCATTATTTCCATCATCTTTCTCCCCTTTTTACTTGTTAGCCACACTCTTAAATGAAGCAGAAAGAAGTGTTTTTTTAAGTTCCTGTTCTGTCATCCTGATATTTGTTTAAGTTCTTCTTTAGTCTAAGAGCAAACTCTGCAAAAGAAAGTTTATCTGAGAGAAAACTTGAACCAACGTGACTGTTACCATGAGCATTAGCAGGACTGTCTGCTGTGGAACTCAGCATTTCAGAAACTTCATTAAAATAAAAGAAGAAATCAACTCATAATTGTTTTCTTGCTCCTGGATCATACACAAGGCACTTTTAGGTTTCAATTAGATTAATTCTGTCTCACTAAAGTTCAGAATAGTTTAGAGTGTACTTACTTTAGCAATCTGTAGCAACACAATGCAGTGTTTTATAGATTCTACCATGCTCTAGGAAAAGAAAAATATCAGAAAGGATTGTATTACTATCCCTTAATATTTTGTATCTATTAGTTACATAGAATATTGGGTGTGAACTAAATGGACACTCAGTTCTGCTGAACCCCTACTTTCCCTTCTCCATTTTTTTCCCAGAGACAAAAGCACAGCAGCAGAAAACTGAAGTTTCCAAAGCCACACACAGTATAAAGCCAGGCTGTCAGGGTGAAGTGGAGGTCAGCTCCAAACCCCCAGAGTGCTGCAGCCAGGTAAATGATCATGGGAAGAGAGGCTCAGAGAGCTGGGTTTGTTTAATCTGGAGAGGAAAAGGCTCAGGGAGACCTTTTCAAGGGGGATCAATATCTGACTGGGGAGGCAGGGGAAGCCAGAGCAAGACTCTTCTCAGTGGAGCCCAGTGACAGGACAAGCAATGGCCACTAACAGAAATACAGGAAAATCACCTTAAACAGAATAAAACACCATTTATTCTTTCATGGATGATAAAACACTGGAACAGGTTGTCCAGGGAAGCTGTAAAGCCTCCAGCCTTGGAGTTACTCAAAACCCAAACTAGATTTGGTCCTGAGCAACCTGTTCCAGCTGATGGTGCTCTGAGCATAGGGTTGGACTACAGACCTTCAGAGGCCCCTTCCAACCTCAATATTCCATGATTCCAAGGTGCTGGACAGAAACCTGAACACAGCACCAGAACCAGGTGGCCTCTGCCATCACAATGTTGGACCTCATAGGGATCCTCATTTTTCTGTAAAAAGGTTTTAAAAACTTCCCAAAGAAAATAAGGTGAATTTCAGAATCAATATATAATAGTCACAAAAATTAAAGAAACTTACACTGGTTGTTTCTTTGAGACCTTCAATTTTCTGTAAAAGAAAAATCAAAACAATGTGATTAAAGACAGAATTTGACCTAAATACTGTATAAACACAATATTTTAATTTTAAATTGGGGGAGGGAAAAAAGCCCTTAACCAACATGTTAAAGACTATTTCCATATATAGACAATTTGCAAGACAAGACTGAAGTCAAACTGATAATTAAAGCTCAAAGATGACAAGGTTAAGTATTTCTGAACAGTGACATTTACCCATTAAAATCTATACTTCCTTTTTGCACAGCATCAACAAAAATGAAATGCAGCATGAAGATTCTAAGTTCATTTTGTATCCTTATAAAGTGCACTGAATGGAGGCACATTTCAACACTATTACACAAAGTGACCATCATTCAAGTACAATAAACATTTGCAGCTAAGCACAGCTTGAAACAAATCACAGAAAATAGCAGTGCACACATGTTCCTGCTCTGCCTCCAGTAAAAGTGCATCTGGAAATGTGACTACTGAATTTTATCTAGAAACCCTGATTCATAAAGATTTCCTGTGTGGAACTGCACCTCAGGCATGCAAAAGGCATCTGCATGCCATGTTCCACATCAGGCTCAGGAGCAGATGCTTCCTGTTGATGTCCTTGCCTCTGTCTGCAGGAGGCAAAAATCACTAAACTGGACTCAGCACTGAACCCCTACTAATGCAATTACAGGAGCTCTTTTGAGAGCTGTTTTGATTAATTTGAGTGTCTCATGTGACTTGAGTAACAATCTTCTTGATTGTTGAATAATCCAAGTGTGTAAAGGATCCTTTCCCTGCACCAGGCATTGCAAGGAAAAGCCTCTAACATAAGAGAAGAACATGCAGCTATAAATCCACAGAAATGAACACTCCCAATCTGTGGATTAAAAAGAAAACAAATGCAGTGACAGCCTTTCAGACAATTCCTGGGGGGAAATTTTCAGTTATGCTCTAGATATAATTCTTATGCTCTAGATATTACTCAAGGGATGCTGTACATTTTCTTCAGGACTAATTGGCAAGAGGTGGCCAAACAGAACCCAGACTCAGCCCTTCCTACTAAAAACTGGAAAACCTGGATCATGTTTATCTAGGATATATCATATGACGGATGTTATACCATGAAGTTATGTTATATTTATTCCTGCTGCTAGCAGAGAAACATGCCAACAGCTAAAAATTCCTTGGCTTTGTTTTCGTTTGTTTTTCACGTCTCTACGAGACTTCCAGCCTAAACTTTATCAGCACATATCCAAAAAAGCATTTTAAGTATGACAGCATAGAAGTTTTGAGCCTTTTAGCACCAAAATAGAATAGGCAATGCACCCAAACACACAAATCTTGTTGGATGAAAGATGATGCAGCTGAAGGAGACCATGCAATCTCAAGGCTGGACAGCCAACTGGAGGCAGCCATCAGCAGCTTTGATCATTCTTTACTCATTTTTTCCCCAACTTGTTACAGAGTATTTACACACCAAATAAACTGAGATCTTAGTCCCTCCAGTGACATCACCTTTGCTGAAAATAAGAAAGTGACCTCAGGCCATGTGATGCAATCCAGTGATGTTGGTTTCTCCCCACCTATCTGTAATTTTCCAGAGTTCACTGAGACATTGTTATTCTTACACAGAGGTACAGACAAAAGAGTAATTTTATCAAAGATCACATGGAAGACTGAAAGGGAAAAATCCCCAAGACAAGCAGATTTCTAAGGCCTTTCAGCAAATTATAGAACCATAGTTTTTTCTTCTTTGAAAATGAATCCTTTGTGAGCTGGCCAAATTAAGCAGTGACAGTTTGCATTGATCCAGTATTTTTTTCACATTTGTGCTCTATGACCACCTTGCAAGAACACAGCATAGGGGACTTTGATAATTTAGACACTACAAAACTGTAAGGAAAACCATAAGCAAGTATGTTGAAGATAAAACACATTACCAACTTTTTAGTAACCCCAAAACCCCCAAACATTTACTACTAACATTTATCACAGTTTTCTCTTTTCATCATCCCTAGTCTTTGAAAACTGATGAGATAAAATTTTAGTAAGACAGTTCCCCTGCTTTCAGTAATGAATACACATATTTTCATCTGACACACCAATTTCCTGCAGATCTACATTTGCAGAATGCAGATTTACAATTGCAGAACACAATTTGCTATATTTAATCTAATCAAACTGGAGGCTGCTTATGAAACTACTCTTTCTACTTGCTGCTCATTGCATCTCCCTGACATCTGATTTTTTAGGAAATCACCGAGAAGGCTAATTTTTTCTCATCCAACATGATTTTTGCCTCATTCAACAATCATGTGACTACAGAGGGATCAGCTCATCCAGCACAGAGAGGCAGCAGAGGCACGGAGGGGGAGCTGACTCACAGTTGAAATCTGTAAGGTGCAACCCAAATCTGTGTGCTCAGCCTTGGATTTACTTCACAAAAAGCACTTGTTTTGAACCAAACAGCTTAAACAGGCTGCACTTGCCTCCCCAAATCCTGTTAAGTAATGTCAGCTTTGTTCCAGCCTGTAAACATGCACCTCTTTGCTATTCTGGTGCCTTTGAGTGCTCCAGTTTTCTTCTCCCTGATGTGTGGTCAAGATAACTACACCAAACTGAACAGAAAAGCTGTGCTGGAGTTACCACCAGTAACATTGGTAACACTGTAAGAAAGCAAGGTTCTGTCTTGTCTTCACCTTGAAACACCAGCACCCTCAGATCAGATCTCACCCCCTCCTCCTCCCCTCCCTCTGCAATCAGATAAAAACATTGCACCCCACCAGGAGATTCAGCAGAACTGGAGCACTGCTGGCTGTGCATGATCCCCCCACATCCTGCTGCTGCACTTCTGCCACAACAACAATGCAGCACAGGGAATTCATGAAAATCCCTGTATTTTCATCAGGCCTACATCTGCACTGTCTTCATCTAAATTCAAGAGATTACCACATCTCAGAAGGAAGATATCCAGGAGATCTTGAGGCATGTCAGAACACCTATAACCTGTGTCATCATCTCCAAAAGACCAAATATTCTGTAACTAAAAGCCAGCTCATCCAATGCTCTGTGAACTTGCAAAAACAACAGCTCAGGTTTGAAATCCCTGGCCATAAACAGTTGCAGAACAGCACTCAGCTGGTTGGGAAGCACTTAAAACTCCAATATCCAAAACTTGTTTCCTTGGAGGAAAGAATATGGGTTTGATGGAAGCATCCTGCAGATTACACTCAGCTCATAATCTGATAGCTGAACTATACTTCCATAAACAAACAGGGAAAATGCTAAATACTGTATCAAAAATCCTCTCAGTACAGGCAGAGACAAAAGAGTGCTTTGTCAAGTGTTTTTCATTTTTAATAGAGAATAAATGGAATCTGCAGTAAATAGCAATCCTCATCAAGATTTAAAACCAGAGGACAACCTCTTTGAAATGAGCCTCCTCCTTTCTCTATAAAGTGAATCCATCTGTCCCACAGATACCTTGCAGAGACAAATAAAGAAGTCAGCACAACATGTGGAAAGCCTCTAGGGATTAGGAGCACTGTCACAGGAAAAAGAAAGTACTGCATCATCTGCAAAGCAGCATCTGGAGGGAGGTCAAAATTGAAGGACAACTCTTCCCAGTAAAACACACTGAAGGAGAAATACAAAATCCTTAGACCTTACTCTTGTGGTCAGCTGTCTACACATTAAACACACTGACAGAGAGGTACTTCAAAGTTCTTTTAAAAGCCTATACATGAGAAAGAGCTCCCCAACACACCACCTAACACATCAGGTGAGATGAAAAACACTTGAAAGGTCACAACCATTATAAAGAAGTAAAACTAAACACAGAAAACATCAAAGAGTTTTCAACACAGGAAATAAACACCAAGAGAACACAGCTTGACATTGTGACACAGCTTGACACAAGAGACATTGAGGGAGGGAACAAGGATGAAATATACCACTACTTCATGATATCAAAATTACTGCATTTGCTGAAGAGAAGCAACTGCTCTGTAACAAACAGAGGAGCTGCTTCTCTTCTTCATAAGGAATTGTTAAATCCCTCCTCCACACACACAAATTAATATATGAAACCAGCATGACACTTGATGCCAAACCCACACCACCAAAGGCATGTGCCAGCCTTTCTTAAACAGTGCTTGAACTGACAGAGCTGGCTTTGGGATGGAAGAGGAAGGGATGCAAAGAACTGAATTACAAACTATTTAATTGAATTACACCCTTGCTTAAAGAACAGTGCTGCCCACTACTGCTTGCTGGCAGCCTCACTTCAGTGAATGAACTGTGGCATTCTCAGACTTCCAATGTGTNTGAATGAACTGTGGCATTCTCAGACTTCCAATGTGTCACAGACCTACACAGGATGCAGACTGATTATGTGAAATACATCATTAGGAGTATTTATTTTTTTGCCTTTGTAATAGCTTTGTAATTCCTACCAACATTTAACACTCATCCTTGTTAAAGATTAAAAAATAGCAAATTTCAGTTAAAATGCTTTCAACACTGTTGGAAGCATTTCAATATATGGGATAGCAAAGGAGCAATTATTTCCAACAGACTAAAACCTGTTCTAATGTTATGACCCCATCACTAAAAAATTTTTTTTGCAAACTTAGTCACAACACAACTGTTGTAAGTTATTCAAATTGCTTGAAGTGATTTTGACAACCCAATAAATGTGTACTTAGCATTTCTACTACAGCAAACTGATGCACAACACCACCTGACAAACAATTTTTAAGACAAAATGTACTTGCTTTTCTCTGTTCATCATCTTTGCAGTTCTGGAGTTTTTCATCAAAGAGCTGAAAGAAAGAGATACTTGTGAAAACACTGAAAGTGTTATTTTTCCATGTAAAATCAGACAAAACCACCAACATTTCAAAACCAAAAACATTTAGTAAGGATAAAGCCATACAACCCTGGTATTACGATCCAAAGCAGTTCTGGCCTAGTATTTCTTTACAGCATTTGTGATACAACACATTAGTAACTAATTTCTCACATCATCCCATCCTGCAAGAGACCAAATCTCACAGCTAAGCCTGACAATTCTACCATGATTTGAACAAAAAGGTGAGGTGAAGGAACATAACTGACCTCATCAGAACACCTCCAGCTGCCTTTCTTCTATTTCAGCAAAAACCTTTGGGGCATATG
Organism: Hypocryptadius cinnamomeus; assembly: GCA_013400635.1. Lineage (NCBI taxonomy): Eukaryota > Metazoa > Chordata > Aves > Passeriformes > Zosteropidae > Hypocryptadius > Hypocryptadius cinnamomeus. The sequence continues at coordinate 49,408 of VYZP01032688.1, forward strand.
AAGCATTTAACCAGAAGAGCTTTAACTCTTATCAACCCTTCCAGGTACCTCGATTCAGGTACATGATCCAAATCATGTAAGATTTGTAAGCACATTTTTTGGGGAAGATATGACTTCCTAGCATTAATTTATGTTTATTTTCTTAACATGCAACAAACCAAAATGAAACAAGTCCTCACTGAAAAGCCTGCCTGTGCATTTAACACAAGCTGAGCTGAAAGAGTTAACAGAGGCCTCTGAGGGCACTCTAAGGTGCACACACAACCATGAAGCTGTTCATGTTCCTTCCTCTTCTCAAGGAACAGAAAAAACTATGGGTAATGCTGAGAGTTCATCACATCCACTCTTGTAGCTTAGAGAAGAGGATGTAATTTTTAGGAAGTGAGCTGCAGCTCTCCACTCAACTGCCTGCCTCAAACCTACTCATGTGTTCCCTTTCCCTTGAGGGCTGATTTCTAGTTCTAAAAATAGACTCTGATCTTGGTCTCTGTCCATCCTCAAACTGACTCATCTTTCATTATTAATTAATTTCTATCCCCCCCTCCCCCCAGCTGGCCTGAAATAACAATTAGAAGGTGTAAAAATTTAAATACCTTCTGTCAGAGAAGTGATGGCTCCAGAGTGGCAGAAAAGACAGCTCCTGATCAAGTCTTTGCAGGGTAGCTCTGAATTTTGTCTGTATCTCTTCTGCCTACCTTCATTTTTGTTGCTGTGCTCATCCCCCTCTCCACCCTACCCTCCAACTGAATTTTTGCTGAATATCCCACATGCAATACTTGCACATTATATCAGGGAAAAAAAATCCAACCCAGCAGAACTGAAGCAATTTAACAGCAATTTTAATCAGCTGAGTCACGGGAAAATAGGTGTCCTAAGCAGCAGCAGAAAGTGTATTTCTCAATAAGGTGAGTACTGAGACAACAAGATATGACCTCACTGTTCCTTGCAGTCCCATCTATTCTTAAAATACAAAGTTTAAAAAAGCTGTATTGTACAACACTCCTACAGAATATTTTCACTCAAGGACAAAGCATGGACTATCTACCACCACTGCAACAAAGTCTGAAACTATCTGCAACTGTAGTTACACACCACTTGACAAAATCTCCTCAAGAAAGAGTCTAAAAATGCTATGAGCAACACAATGATTAAATTATGTTTCAAAATGAAACTTAACACATTTAACCTTGCCATTTCCATAAAGGTTGTATATAAAACAGAATCTTTCAGCCATTGTAAACCACTTTATTTAAATCTGTTTGACATATTCTAATTTTTAACAATCCTAAGAGCAAGACATTTTCATCTTGATGGACTTTCTCTGTTGAGCTTCCTTTCAAGCTAGCCTTGAAATCCAGCCTGGCAAACAGACCCCCAACACAGAAAATGCAGCTTTTAGTTACCATACCTTCAACTGGTCTATCAAGATCTGTAAGTAAGCATCAGCCTCAGTAAGTTTCTTGTCAAAATCATGAACGCTGGGAACAAATCCTGAATCCACACCCTAGAAATAAATAAACAAACAAAAATAAAATATTTAATTAGTGTTTCAGAGGAGAGCAAAATACAACAGCAATATGGTTTTGCCTGCCATCTGACTGAGAAAATGCTGCCTTGCCTCTCATCCTGCCACATGCAAACACAGGCACACAGCTGAACACATTTGGCTTCTATTTGCAGCTGAATCAGTAGCAGTAAATTGCTCCACATTTTTAGAGGGGGTATAATCATCACACACCACAGTATTTCATTACTTATGATTGAACAAATCCTCTTAAATTACACTGATTAAAGTTTCTTTATAAAATATAAAGGAGAATTCACATTTTTCTGAGGACTGTCTTGTGATTCCATATCCTTACACTTCAGCTAGGGAAGCCCAAACCACACCCAATGGGATAACTGCACTTTTCACACTTCATACAGTATTGCTCTACTCACAGCTCCCTAGCTAAGAACTGCTAAATCTTTTCTTAAATACCTTTGGTCTGAAAAGTACAAAATTATTAGTCCTGGTTGCCCTAGTTCCTGTACAGCTATAATGATTTGCAGCCTTGTCCCTATATCTGAATTTTGACACTTTATTGCACAGACAGCACCAAGGACAACATATCAGTGCAATGAGAATGATTACTTTTATATTTTCTTGCTTGGAAATTTGTTTCTCCTAATAACACTCAGAGCACACTTCTGTATATAACATAATCCCTATCTCTAAACTCATACATCATTGATTTAAAGACCCAAACAAATTCCCACTGGGATACCACATCTTTAATTACAGGAAAGAAAATAGAAGATTCTTAGTGACTTCTGCCTTCATGTACATCTGCTATGTGAACACATTAAAGGTTTATTTATACAATACCTTTAATGCAAATGGAACTGAGAAACAAATACTGAAGTTGGAAAAAATTGCACACTGTAGGATAAACACATATAGGAGGAAAAACCCATGAAGGACAAAGAAGCAAACATCAGTTGTAAGATAACATCATCCTGAGAACATCACAGCACTGACAACTTTGCTACCAGCCTCAGTATTTTCCCCCGTGTTCACACTGATCTCAAACAGGACAACTTCAAACTCTGCTGAAAACATCAATTGCTGTTTGAAACTGCTGAGGATCTCAAGAGTCTGAGCATGTAAAGATCAACCAGTGGGGAAAAACATTCCACATGGAGGAAGATGGGCAACCTGTATTTGTAAAATTCCACATTAGTGTAACATTTTCTTTGGCATTGTTTGCTCTGTCAGAACAGACAATTTCTCTTATTTTTGTATGATACTGGGCCATCATATTCAGAGTTTTACTGATGGCTCTTCAGAGGTGTGAGCATTTTTGTGCAGTAGTGGAATGACTTGCACAATATCACACACAGCCTAAAACATAAACCTATCTACTGACTGTAGAAAAGATTACTCTTTATTCATTTGCTACAGATGGGCATGCAGATCTTGACAACAGCTCTACAGGAGTACATCTATCCATACAGCTGGGTTTGTAATCAAGATACTTCACCTGTGTTAGACACCCAACAGTGTCAAATTTAGAAATAGTGTTGTGAAACAAGGAGAAGGGAGCAGAAGATAAGAAGAAAAGAAACCATTTTGACTGTAACAAAAAATAAATTCAAAAAGCACTGAGTGCAACAAGTCATTAAAACAACTAATAGGCAGAAGAGAGAGTGCTCTCAACCCAGCAACTTTTGACTCTCCTTCAAACTAGCTTAAATTACACTGAAACTACATCTGAAATGATGTGAAATTAGTATTCAATTTCCTTGTTGAAAATGGAATTGTCTGTACAGCTACCAGCCAACCTCATCAGTTCAGCAAATGGTCCTGCAAGCTCAGTTAAAAATTCTGGAGGTCAGGTTTCATGTACCAAACCACATATGGGAAATTTCTGCTGAAGATACTATACACAGAAATGTGGTTTACTATGCATGTTATCTGTATGCTGCATCAAAATGCTGATTTTTATTTCAGTCCTCACTCTATGACTATGAACATGTAACTAACTACCTGATATTTTTAGTGGTGGCTTAAAGATAAAATGTCATGCTTAAATTTCAGGTTCTTAGAACTAAGGAAAAACTGATCAAAACATCCAGTGTTACAACTGAGCAGACACCCACACAAAACACAGAGTGAAAATTGTAACCTAAGAAGTTCTATTAGAAAATTAAAACTTCAAACAATGTAAAGAGAAAGCCATAAAACCAGGTAAAGTGTCAAGCTGAACATAACAGAGATGAAACATGAGAATAATTTTGCACAGCACAGGTACTTAAAGCTGCAGCACCTCACTAGTTTGCTCTCAGGTAGTTAAGATGAAATTTGATAATCTTCTCAGCAAATTTATTAGCCTGTCTTATATGAGATTAGGTCAATAATTTAAGTTCTCACATAGTTTTAGAATTGAAAACCAAAAGATACTCGGAAAAGTTGAAAAGAGCAATACCATAGAAAAAACAGTCTGGATAAATAGCAACCAAAATCAATCAGTATTTCAAACCTAGCAGTAATTTAGAAAGAGGAGCTACACAAAGTGCACATTTGCATAATAAATGCTTATTTCTTGATCTTCTGGTCTCTCAAAGCCACGGTAAAGGTACAATGGGGACCCTTTCTCTCCTTCCCTGCCACGAAGGAAATGAGGCTTCAAAAGAAAGAGGTGAGCAGAGTCACTAGAATGGCATTTAACAGCTTGGTAAACTTGGGCATTAGGAATCTGCACATCTCAACAAGCAATCAGATTTTTATGAGGAACTTGTAAAATACACTGCACACCTATTCACAGGCTGACAAAACAGGTTGCCTGCAGATATTGCTGAACCTCCACCCTTGGAGGGCAGAGCTCCAAACTCAACTGGATTTGACCTTTGACAACCTGATCTAAAGTGCAAGTTTGCCTTGCAGTGAGAAGGTGCTTGGAACAGGTGATTTCCAGAGGACTTCTCCAGCTGAAGTCATCCTGTGATTCTAAAATAAGTGTCTTCAAATTATGGAAAAGAACAGGAATCCAGATTATTTCTGATCTTCAGAAATACACTGACTCTATCTTACTGTCAGTACCTATCTGTAGTGTAACTTGTTTTTCCCTTGAGTAACTACATCTGTTTGTAAGAACACTTTATAAACCTCAAATAAAGACTCTGTGTTCATGTAAGTTTAAAAGAATTAACAGATTAAATATCTGCAGAAGGGAGTAATTAAAAAAATTATACCCTGACCACCACCTTCCAAACCAAGAAGCTCAGTGTCAAAACAAGTAATTTGATGTCTGACTGCCCCCCACCAAAAAAGCCATAGTGATAAGAACTCAAGAGACAAAGGTACCATAGCATTCTTCCCCTCATCCTCCCTCCCTCCCTCCCTCCCACAACTTCTGGAATGTCCCTCCCCTTCAGGACACAGCAAGAGCTCAAGGCCCAGACTGTCCAGGGCACATCTCAATGGCAGTGTGTGCAGGAGGAGGCAGGGCCCAGCAGCACTGACCAGCCTGAGAGCAGTGTCCCAGTGGGATGGATCTCTGTGATCCCCAGTGATGTGGAGTGACCAGACAGGATGGTTTTCCTAGGAAAGGGTTTCCATGCTGCTCTCAAGTTGAGTAAACAATTTGCATGCTAACAGTCCTGCAAAATTATTCCCTTTGTACACAACCCTCTTTTTTTTGGAGGAGGTAAACAGGAGGGCAACAACAAAACAACTTAATTAAAAATACATATTATGAGCCTTATTTTCACCACAGAACTGCCAGCACCAAGGGAGTTTCATGTTGTTTCCTCGTCCTCCAAATCAGAAGTCACACATATCTCTAATGCATTTGTATTCAAAACTTGTCCATGCTGAAAAGTAATTCAGCCTAATTTAAACCAGTTCTTTCAAACTCAGATGGAATGAAAAGATTTCATCCTCCTTAGAAGAAGCATACCAGAAAAATTCAACTATATTTCTCAAATAAAAGCATTACAATAATAGCTTTCCTGGGGGAGGAAGGCAGAAAGCTGTAGAGAGTGGAATTTCTTATCTTTTTGAAGACACTTCTTCTACATTCTTCATCTAATTAGTATTCCAAATCCAACAAAAAATCCCTGTGTAAGTTAGTTTGAAGGAGTGAATAAGAATGTTTTCCTTTCATCCACAATATCTCATCAGAAACATACCCCCAGTCTGCATGCTTGATTTTGATGAGCTGGACATTGCCTGTAAGGACCACTGATAAAAAATTGAAGAAAAACAAGAAATGAACTTGTAAGCCACTAAACAAGGGCACTTTTGTGGCAAAAGCAACTCTATTTTTTTCCTCTGCTGAATTTTTATGCAATATTTGAAGCTCAGAATGTAAGTGCTTGAAAACAAATATATAGGTTGCGGAAAGCATATGACCCAAACATTGCAATTGCAATTCTTAGAGAGGAAAAAAAAAAAGGTTCTACTTTGCAAAACACAAAATGCTTAGCAAAGACTGTGTACCTGTAGATACTATCAGAACTTCAAGGAGAACAGAAAGTTCAGAAGACAGAAACATTTACACACTGATATAAAATTCTCTCTTTAAAGCATAGGTTACAAATCTGAAACCTCACAAATACTAAGTATATCTTAGAGTCCCATTCCTTTGCCTTTATAATCTATAATCAGTGGAGATAATGCACATGTTCTAGGGTATTCAGGCACTATCCTGATTATTTCATTAGCAAAATCTGAAAAGGGCAGCATGGCTGCCAACCCTATGCCCTCCCACTAGTACTTGAAAAACATCTACACTGGATACAGTCTCAATCTAAAAGACCCTGGTTTTAGTTTTACGCAAGAATTCTCGACTCACAAAAGAAGCAGCACTGAAAAGCCAGTTAATAACAATACAATATACTTTAGAGTGTAATGTACTTAACATACAAGGAAGTTTTACTCTACCCTGTGTTCTTGCTCACAGCATTAGAAAGGTCAGAAAAAATCCTGGTTAATGTGGTACTAAGTGAACTGCTACTATCAACATTTCATAAACACTTTGCACCAGCATAAATGAACGGGAAACAAATCAGTTCCCCTGCTGTTTACTCTAGCCTTCATTCTGCTCTTTATTTTGAGTCAGCATAAACATTTACCTTGTCACATAAACAACTCAATGTGGAAACTAATCAGGGTTAAAAATAAACGCAGAAAGAGAGAGCAGCAAGAAAAGCAATTTTAAGTTCCAAATTCCACCCTTCTTGCTACACTGCCTCTTCCCTTTTGCTAGGAGAAGTGAGACAGGACTGCTTCCAGAAGCAGCACCAACTCCTACGTTTTGGTGAAGCCATGGTGTAAGTCAGTGTTTGAGCCATTGTATCTTCTCTTCTCAACAGCCAGCACAAACCCACTTATTAGAATCAAGTTTTCTTATCATTTGCTACTCAGGAAGTAAACATCTTGTTTAAATTATGAAATTATCAACCTACAAAGCAATTAATTTTCACTTAATTCCTTTCACTTTAATGGTGGTTACAAATGGCCCACCTTCATCTTTTAAGTTCCTTTGTCTCTACAGAGGCCACTTAGAGGCTGAAGTAAATTAGTGTAGATCAAATAAGGAAATCACCGTGTTACTGTGCTCCTAAAAGACATGAGCTATCCATTATAACTCACAAGACAATTCCAGAGCCAAATTCCACTGCCCAAAAGCACTTGTAGCACTAGGGTGCTGCCAGGGCGTACTTGACACCAAGGAAAGCAGGACAACGAGAAGCATGTCCTGTCCGAATGGGACTGCTGCTTGACATAAGATGCTGCTGAGGAACTGAAGAAAATGTGAGATAACTTATCTCCCACACAAACATGAAACTTTAGCCACAACATGCCTTCACCCCAGGCACACCCTCCCCTTTAGGTCCTGTGGGTATGAGGCAACTGCTGTGCTGCCACTGCAAAGCCACAGGCCTGCTAATGCCACAACAATAACAATTTGGGGGGAAAAACTCTGTGGGGTTCAGAATGGCATTTCCAGTAGTATCACACCATCTGTTCAATGACTTTTCCATAGACAAAGCTAATACTACAACTACTATGTGTATTTTTAGCAACAGCTTTAATACAAGTGCATATGAAAACACAGCACACTTCAGTTTCAAAATTCAAACAAATCAGGCTTCAAGTGTATCTGAAATGTTTCCTCCCTATTGTTGTTCCCTTTGGATACAACATTACTAATTGTCAGCCCTCTGGACAGTTTGGGTCCTTTTACAGATTTTATGTATTTATGACTCAGTTCCTTGACTGTAGCTCATTTTAGGCTTGGGGGCAGGGGGGCAGAAGAAGTGTGTTTCATCCTGCGTTTAAAAAACACTTCCATTATAAATAGTGAAGGACAGCACAGCAGAACATTTAGGCAAAAATAAAACCAGCAAGATTAATCAGACTAAAGACACCGCTTCACCTCTCCACCTCGCATTAACTCGTAATCCTTCCTGATTTGGTTCACACAGCACACGAACCACCTGGGCTTTGGTACAGTTTCTCACAGCTCAGATGAGTTTTTGGTACAGTGAAGTCAACTTTAAGTCTGACTTTCAAACTTGAACACTCCTGTACCAGCACAGGCAGACTGAAAAGCAGCATAGAAATATGAAAAAAGGACTCTGAAAAGATACAACATTTTGGGCAAAACCAGACGCCTAAAGGTTTTAGGTGACTGTGAACCACAAGTTTAGTTAGCGACAGAAACTAAGAACCTAAGAAAATGCCTTTACAGAAAATAATCTCTGCCGCGGCACTCAGACCCCGCCATCCCGCCGAGCCAATAATCCCCCGAAGAACCCGTTCGACTGTGTTGTCCGAAGGAAAAGGAAAGCGAAAGAGCATCAAGCGCACGAAGCGCCGTGCTGTTCAAACGCTACTGAAGCCAAGGCGTGTCTGTGCATCCGGACAGCAGCATCCCTGCGGGCACACGGCTCCTGGCCGCACTCGCTGCTGCCGGAGCCGCCCCGGGCGTTCCGTGCCCGCGGCCCCGCTC
>VYZP01032689.1:0-11361 GCA_013400635.1 Hypocryptadius cinnamomeus
ACCAACCCTCCTGCAGGTAAAACCATTCTCCAAATACCAATTTGGGGTATTTGGATACCCCAAATCTGCCTCTTCACCTTCCAGGGGCTTTGTGAAAGAGTGAAAGCAACAGACTGAAATTTCCTTGTTCAGTAATACACAGAAAATTGTGGTTAGGGTTGGAATGGAGCTAAAAACTCATCCCATTCCAGCCCTGCCATGGCTGGGACACCTCCCAGTGCCCCAGGCTGCTCCAGCCTGGCCTTGGACACCTCCAGGGATCCAGGGCCAGCCACAGCTGCTCTGGGAACCTGTGCCAAGGCCTGTCCATCCTCACAGGCACTGTCAGTTTGCGCAGTGAGGATTAAAATGACAGAAGAGATTAAAAATACATCATTGCATTGGTTTTACTTTGCACAAATGAGACTAAATGTATAAATATATATATATATATATGTATAATAAAGCTGCAGGAAATCTCCAAACTGCTAACAACTCTTAGAAATGAGATAAAACAAGGATGTATTTGCTTGGAAATTCCAAATTTGCAGTTCTCTCATGATTTTCATTTTCAGGTAATTCAAGAGTACTTCATGGTGGATCCTGGTTTTCTCTTGTTATGAAACAAGTCCAGGTGTGCTTTGGCAAATGCTCTTTTCTTGGTCTCTCTGATACTCCTCTTGTGCTTTCTGCAGTCTTTTCCCTCTGAGTTTCCACTTGTGGAAGCAGTAGGTGATGAGGGATGTCAGCACCAGGGAGAAGATGATGACCAGCACGACGATGAGGGCGACGGTGGACGAGAGGGACCCCTCCAGCTGCTCGCTCTCCGTGTCCCTGGTGGAGTTCACAGCAGCAAAGTTCTCATAATCTGCTGAGGCCAAAAGTGCAGCTCCAGGAGCCTCCCCCAGCCTGGGCCTCATTGGGACTCGGGAGCTGTTCTCAGGACCCTGGAGAAGCAGATCTGGGAGTGCCCTGTCAGCATCCAGGAGCAGCTTTGGCTGCTGCAGGCACGGGGGATGCTCAGCACTGGGGTCTGCAGCCAGGGAGAGCAGCAACTGCAGCCTGGGGCACAAAGTCTCCAGCACAGCTCAGCTTTATCCCAGGTGTTGGGGTCAGGAATGTGCTGCCTTCTTCATCAAGGGGCAGGGAAGGCTCAGCCAGCTGCCAGGTTGGGATCCCTTGTTTTCTGCAAGAGATAATTGGAGAAAATCCAATCAGTTTGCCAGTGGTGGCCGAGCTTGTCCTGGGGCTGAAAGCAAAACAAGTGTTGCAACAAGTGTAACTTTCTATCACTGAAAGTCTTTTTTCCTTTCCCAAAATAGTCCCAGAAGAGAGGGAAATCAAAGGCCTGTTTTGTACATCACCCACAGTAACAAAATCGGCTGCAAACAGGAGTTCTCACATTAATGAAGGGGTTTAACTTCCCCTCCTCTATGTATCTGCTCTTGGACTGGGCTGAGAATTTGGGGTTTTAATCCTCTGGAGTTATAGTGGGATTGAGGAGGTTTCCTCACTGATTGCCAATCTGGGATCTGGAGAAAGATCCTGGGTGAAAAACTACCCCGGATTAGTGGAGAGGGGAGCTCCCCTACAGGAACTGAGCTGTAAACTGGAATTTAACCCCCCCACCCTTCCACAATTCTGGTGGAATTTCAGAGACTTTTAAGTCATTTGCCTTTGATATGTGCTGTGTGTGACAAATCCTAAAAATTTCACTCATCTGAGCAGTTCTGAAGCCCAAAGCTGCTCTGCCCTCCCCGATCCAAATCCCATTTTGGAGTTCAGCCTGAGGAACAAGGCTGCTCTGCTCTGGATTCCTGCTTCCAATCGGGACAGGAGGATTTGCCCCGGGGTGTTTTCCTCTGAGGAGCTGTAAGTACATTCAGGGCTATTTATTTCAAACAACAGCTTGCTCCAAACCCCCTCCACCCTCCTCCCAAATGCTTGGAGGCCAAAATTAGGTTTCAGAGATCTTGGAGCATCATTGTTTGGAGATGCTGTGTTTGATAGGATGCAGTTCATCCTCTTTATAGAAATAAAGTTCATCCCACTCAGGCTCACCGAGAACTGAGGGTCTCTTTTCCTAATTAACAGCACATTCTGATTAGCAATAACCACTGTTTATATAGCTCAGCATTCTGTTGGTGCTAAAAGATGTAAATAACAGTTCCTGCCAGTTTGGAACAATATGTTCACAGAGTCAGAGAGAAATGGGGATTTTCAAGGAAGTTTAGAACTCAGATGTTGCTGAGGGAGAGCTGATGGAAAGCTCATTGCACATGAGGGGCCCAGTGCACCGTGGCCCATCTGTGATGAATGTCTGCAAGGGGCACTGCTGGCGAGCCATGCATCAGGAGGGTGACAACAGAATGTGTCAGTGCTCCTTGGCCGTGTGCTCAACATCTCTGTCAAGCAGCCTGGAGACAGGAACTGCAAGAAAAGCACTTGAGGAGCTGAGAAATGCCCCTCTGATTTATGGAGCAGCCAAGGGCCCACCTGCCCAGGGAAGTGCACGGGGGGATGTCTCAGCACGGGGGGAATCTGATCTTGTCACACTTGCCTCGGGCTGGATCTCATCTCATCTGTGCCCACAGCTCTCGGGTTCCTGGGGAGGAGAGAACAAAACACAAAGTCAGGGTGCAGCTGGCTCTGTGCTGCCCCGGGAGGGGCAGGGTGGTGTTTGTCACTGCCCCACCGGTGCAGGGGGTGAAATCCAAACCAGACCAGGAAAGCTTTTCAGTCCCAGATGTGCAAAGCTCTGCTTGGGCTGCGCCTGCACTCTGGGGAAGGAAACGGCGCTGCTGGGCAAATCCCCGCGGGACAGCCCCGAGGGCTCTGCTGCTGCCTGTGCCGGGACTGCAGAGTGACAGGGACCAGAGCTGAGGGTCACAGCGGTGCCACCTCTGCTCCCACAGCTGACACAGCAGTGCCACCACAGTTCCCATGGGTCACAGTAGTGCCACCTCTGCTCCTGTGGGTCACAGCAGTGCCACTTCTGTTCCTGTGGATCACAGCAATGCCACCTCTGCTCCCATGGGTGACACAGCAGTGTCACCTCTGCCCCTGTGAGTGACAGCAGTGCCACCTCTGCTCCTGTGGGTGACAGCAGTGTCACCTCTGTTCCTGTGGGTGACAGCAGTGCCACCACAGTTCCCATGGGTGACAGCAGTGTCACCTCTGCTGCCTGCGGGCCAGGACTGCTCCTTGCTGCTGCTCAGGGATGGATTGGGGAACCAGACTGGAGAGCAAAGGGTGGGAGACACCCCAAAAAGTGTCAGCCATGGCTGGAGGCCTCGCCTGGTGTGGGCACAGGCAGGAGCAGTGCCCAGCAGCTCCAGAGAGAAGCTCCTTGCTGTGTGGATGGGAGGGGTGGTGGCACAAGGGTGGCAGAGCTGCTCCTGGCACAGCCTGGCAGGGCCAGCTGAGGTGCTGTGCCCCTCTCCAGAGCAGAGGAACACGGTGAGGTTCAGGCCTTGGGATGATCAGCTCCCATCCCATCCTCTGGAATCTCACTGGTACATCCTCAGGAGGCACTTCCCGTTAAAATCCCCCAAACCTCTTCCTCTTCCAGGCTTTAGCTGAATTCCAGCAGCAGAGAATAAATAAAGCTGAGATTGTTTGCTTGGGTTTGTGTGAGTCATAAGCCTTCAGTGGCTTTGGCCTGAGCACTGCAAACATTGCAATCAGGAGCTCAGGGCTGGGCACATTTAATTCCCATTAAAATATATTAGAAAGAGTCAAGTATTGACAAAAATAATGTGATTTTTTTAAATCTGGAAATTTGTTAGAATAAACTTCTTGTGCGAACACATTAGAAAATCTGGAAGTTGAATTCACTTTTAAAGCTTTTAATGAAATAATAATGTTTTACTCTGGGACTTACACAAGCTCAGGCTTTTGGTGTAGCACGTCCCTGCCTTGGGATGGACCTTCCTTCCCTGGCTCATGTTCCCTTGTCTTTTTTAGCAAGTTATAAAGTAAAGTATGACCCAGTACAAGATGGGGAGGACAAAATCTGCTCCTTGATTTGTAATATCCTTAGGACAGGCATTGTCTTCCCTTTGTTCTCCAAGTCTGACCTTTGAGAACCTCAGAGAGAAACAGACTTTTGAGGGTTTTTTACAGTTTTTGAGGGTGGAAAGAAAGAGAGGGTTGGAAGCGATTTGAAAGGAAATGACAGTAAAAAAAGCCAGTGTCTCAAGATGAATACAGGTTATTGGCTTCTGTCAAATACTGAATTACTGAAAAGAGATAAGAATGTTCATCAACAGCTTTTTGATTTCCCTGGGAGTCCTCCCTTTCATTAGGGCAAACCCTGCCTCTGTTTGCCAGACTTGGCAATAATGATGTTATCAGTGTTACAGTCAGGACAGAAATGACAATTTGCATTGTATTCCTAAAAAGAAATACATTTTAAAATCCAAATACTGTGTGGAAGAGCAGACTTAAGTTTTACTGGATATGGTTTGGGGCTTTTATAGAGTTGGAGAAGTCTGGTTCTGATTTCAGTCAGCGTGGCTGAGCTCGGTGAATGGTTGGGATTTTCAGGTTTATTGGAAGGATGAAGGGCAGGAATCCCAATGAGCTGCTGCAGCTCCAAAGGGAAGCTGATGGCACATCCCTGACCCTGGGATAGCTCACACTTCCTGATGGGGCTGAGCAGGACATCAAACCAAGCCCAGGGACAAGGAACAGCCCTGCTCTCCGAGGAACACAACAGCAGCTTCCAAAGGAAAGGTGACTGCCCTGAAACCACAAACCCTCCCTGGGAGCTGACAAAAAAAATCTCTTTGACAGCAGGAGAGCCTTGGGTTCTTTGTGTCTCATCTCCTCATCCTCCACTCACCGTGCTCTTCCCACTGTTGAATTACTCCCTTCATTTATGTAACCCTAAATATGTATTGATTTTTTAACATAGTTTCAGCCTTGCTTTCTTCCCTTTTGCCTTCAGCTTTCTTTCTTCAGCTTTGTAAATCTCCCCGAAGCCTTTCAAATTGCCTCTTCCATTTTAATTGCATCAGGGAAGAATGCAGCTCCTCTCTCTCCATTTGCATCTTTTTGATGTGAAAACATTGGGATGAAGGTGTCCCTCACGCTTAAACCTGGTGTGGAAAGGGCTTTCTCCTCCTCCCCAGAGCTGGGGAGCAGAGGAAACATCAACTCCAGCACTTGTGCTCAGATAAAAGGGAGTGGGAGCAGTGGGAGGGGGACAAGGAGGAGGAAGGGATGGGAGAAGGCAGAAAATGCTTGGAAAAACACAGTGAGATGTTTCAGCCTTGCTGCATCTTCTATAAACTCATAGGAACAGAAGGCCAGGCTTTGGGAGTATTTAAAACAGGCCTATAAATATATATGTATTTAATTTTGGATGCTTAAATTCTTTTGGAAATCTGCAGGTTTCAAATCTCTAAAGTGCTGCTGAGTTTAATTCCTGGGGCTTCTGTGTCCTTTGGGGTGTGTGCTGCTCCCATGCACTCTATCTGCAGTGTCACCAGGTTTGTGGGTGTCCAACACCACAGATTTCCCTGCAAACTCCTCACAAGAAACCTCTTGTGCCTCTTTCCTCTGTATCGTTAACCTCCAAAGAGGAAACATGATCCGTGCTCGATTTTTCCACGTGGTCACCTTTAGGAATGACATTTGCATAATCCCCTTGTGCTCACCCCCAGTGCCAGAGCTGGCACCTTGGAGAAAGGCTGGAGCAGGCCAATTAATCTTTTAATTAAGTGTACAAAACTCCAGCCCTGCTTTCATCCCAGTGAACAAGGAATCTCTGCTCTTCGGTGCTGTTCAGCGTGTTCTGCCTCTGTTATTCCTGAAGAAGAGGAGAAGGCTGGGAGTTTTGGGATCTCTCATCCCAGCCCTGGCCAGATCCACGGGCCAGGGGAAAGATGTGTTCCATAAAAGGATCAATATCTGGTGGGATCCTGATTCTGCTTGGAACTCTGTGCACAACAAAACCAGGTAATTTTAGAGCAGAACCTCATCCCATCTTCCCTGTGCTTGGAGGATCCCGAGCAAAACAACCCCATGGAGATTTGTGGGATCCAGAGAACTCCATTTTTGGGAGCTGCTGTGGGCAGGGGCTGTGCTCAGCAGGGCCATAAATGCAAGGTGCTGCTCTCCTGGGCATTTGTAGCACAGAGGACCCACGTGAGGCTAATTCTGGTTTTCATTTTAGTCAAGTAATCCTTGAAGTGGAGATTAATTAAAGCCACAGGTGTGCCTGGCTTTAGGCTCTCTCTGAAGCTGATCTCCATCCCACTGATTTTAGTGGTGACCTCTGATAGTTTAATGTGTTAATTTAGCCTAAGTTTGATTTGATAAACAGCAGCAGCTTTGAGGGTGTGATCACAGCCCCCTTGTCACTGCCTGGTTTGGCAAATCTCAGCTTTGCTCTGTGCCAAGTCCAAATCCCTCTGGAATGGTTCCTGCTCCCAGGGGCAAACTGCACCTCAGCCATGGATGAGAACTTGATGGATTCCCCCCATAAAGCAGCCTCTGGAAGGCACCTGGACAGGTATTTGAACCTTCTCGTCCAGGAAATGTGAGGAGAGTTCATTATCCTGGGCACTGAAATGCTTGGATGCCATTTTTAGGGTGGCTTTAAATCTCCATGAAATGCTCCCAGAGGTGTGAGGACTGAGCTGGCACAAACACGTGAGGAGGAGACACTGGGGTTTATTCTTTTCACAGAAGGAATAATAATAATAATAATAATAGTAATAGTAATAATTTTTTTCTCTAGGAAAGGGTCTGGTTTTTTTCCCTTTTAAGTTTGGAGAACACTGCTGTATCCAGGTGTTCCCTTCCAAAGAGGCTTCCCTGCCTTCCAAAAGCTCTGTAGTTGTTTTTCCCCAAGCAGCACCACTATTCCTGCTTTTGGAGGGTGGATTTTCCTGCTCAGCCATTCCTGCCACAGGAGCTTCCATCACCAGCCCAAGAGAAAAATGGGGATTCTTTGTCCCTTTGAAATGATATTTTGTGGTTCACTCATTGCTGATGTGGCTCAGACTCATTTTTTATGCTGCTCTTCCCCTCCAAAAGCAGGGGCAGCTCCATCCTGTGATGACAGAGGCAGCCTGGGAATCTCCCCACGGTCCATAATTCAGAAATTATTCTGTGCAAACACAAACTCTGGGGTGAGCAGTCCCCAAACCTGCACTGAGCTTGAATTGCTCGGTGATTTTTTTTCCCCATTTGCTGTTTTTAGGCTCAGTTTGCCCCCAAGTTCCAGGATTTTGGAGCCAGGACAAGTAGTGCAGGTAGAGGTGGATGATTAATTGTTGAGTCAGAAGGGAAATGGAAACTGGAAGCTGTTTAGAGCTGAAAACCCCAAACCTAAGAACCCCCATAAAATACAACCAGCGCCAAGCAATGGCCTTTCTGTTCAATTCTCATTTTGTGTGCAGGTGAAGGAGGGATTTAATTCTGGCCTAATTGTGAAGGGATGAACAAATCAGATCTGGTTTTGCATCCCCCTCCCTATTTAATCTCTCCTTTCCCATCTTCTCCTGCCCTACCAGGAGCAAGGAAAGCCATTACAGCTGGGACACTGCAGCCTTTCTCTTGGATCTAAAGTCTGACTGGAACTCCCAGAGGGATAGATTTCTTTTAAAAAATATTGCAAAAGAGCAAGAGATTGTTAGAACATTCCAGTTTTCATCCATCTCCTTTCAAAAGAAAACTCTCCTGCTCTTGAAGAACAGGCCCAGTCTAGGACTGCAATAAATTCACTACTCAGGGAATTTCACCTTTAAATTGTGCAGGAAAAGAAGAAGTTAAAGGGTGGGAGGGAGCAGGGGCTGGGAGGGGGAGTGATGAGCGTCAGTTTAGAGGCAGCTACTTTGTCTGTACATTTCTGGAATAAAATCACATTTCTTTTCCCACAGCACAGACTGGGAATAGTTTCTGTGGGATTTGGGAGCTGCAGGTGAGCAGGATCACCCTTCCCTGCTCTCCCCAGCTGCGGCCCAGGGGGCTGAGCTGGTGTGCAGCCAGCTGGTCCCAGAGAGGCTGGAGAAAAGAGGAGGGAGTGAAGACTGGAGCATTCCGTGCTGCCTGCACTGCCCTTCCTCTGAGCTCCCGACCCCATTCCAGACGGGAAAAGCGCTCTGGGCTCGGGGAATGGTGGGAGATGGCCACGGCAGCACTGCCAGGGCTGGGGGGCACGGGGCACCCCCAGGGGCACAGCTCGGGGTGCAGGAGGGAGGGCTGGCAAGGCTCAGGGATGCCCGGAGCCCGGGATGCAGAGCAGGGGCGGCGGTGCCCAGGGGTGCCCGGTGCAGCTTTGGGAGCAGGGCTGCAGCTCCCGGGGAGCTCTGGCAGCCGGGCAGGAGGGGCACCAGCCCGGAGGGTCGCACCAGGGGCAGCGGGGTGGGCAGGGCAGCCCTGCAGCCTGCCAGGGACCGCGCCAGCCGCTGGTACCGTGCCGTGCCACTCTGGCCCGTGCCTGTCCTGGTGTCCTGCACACCCGTGCCGTGCCAGCCTGCACACCGGTCCCACGCTGCCTGGCGCGGTGCCGTGCCAGCCTCACAGCCCGGCTATCACCGTGCCGTGCCAGCCCTGCACGCAGGTATCTCAGTGCCGTGCCAGGCAGGTACGGCGCTGCCCAGTGCCGTGCCAGCCCGCCCTGGTGCCGTGCCGTGCCATTCAGCCGGCACGACGGTCCCACGCTGTCCGGTGCCGTGCCGTGCCAACCCAGCGCCAGCCTCGCACACGGGATCACGGTGCCGTGCCAGCCGTGCCCCCGCTGCCAGCCGTGCCGTGCCGTGCCGTGCCGTGTCCCCGCGGGGCCGGGATGCAGCGGAGCATCCCCGGGCTCTGCCGCAGGCGCTGCCCGCGCCCGGCGATCGCCGCTGCTGCCGGGAACCGGCTCCAGAGGCGCATCCCAGGGCAGGGGCACCGCGGGCAGGGCACGGGGCTGGGGCTGCTTCGGGATCGCCCCTTCCCCCCTTCCCTCCCTCCGTCCCTCCAGCGCCCGCGGCTCCGCACAAAGGAGCCACCGCCGCCGCTCACTCACCTGCTCCGGCCACGTCCTCCGGCTCCGGGCTGTGTGCGGCCGGCAGCCGGGCAGGGAGCCCCGAGACCGGGCAGGGAGCCCCGAGATCGGGCAGGAGCCCCGAGACTGGGCAGGGAGCCCCGAGATCGGGCACGGAGCCCCGAGATCGGGCAGGGAGCCCCGAGATCGGGCAGGAGCCCCGAGGCCGGGCAGGGAGCCCCGAGGCCGGGCAGGAGCCCCGAGATCGGGCACGGAGCCCCGAGATCGGGCAGGAGCCCCGAGCCCCCCCCGAGCCGGCGCTGCCGCAGCTGCAGCGAAGGTGGGAGCGCTGCGCTCCCCCTCGGCAGCACCATCTGAGCCCGGCCGAATTTGTCAACTTTATTTAGGGGGAAGAATGGATCACATGGGAGCCTCACCGAGCTGGGAGGAGCGTGCGGTGCGGAATCAGGTCACCGACAGAAAGGCGAGCTAGCCACGGCCACCGGCAGAGAGAGCCGGAGACAAAGGCAGGGAGCAGACGGGAATTGGGCTGCTTTCCCCCCTTTCTCCTTTCTCTGGCCATTAAGCTGGGTGATTTCGCGCTCCTTTCATCAGGTGCGGTTTCCTAATCAAGCAGGAAATAGAGAGCAAAGTGAAAGGAATGTTTTCAGCACATCCATCCTGTGGAGCATTTCTCAGCCTTTTCCTTTCCCGTTTCTGGCTCTGTCCGGCTGTGCTGCATCGATCCAGCCCCAGAGAAATGGATGCTGGACCCATTCCCAAGCACCACATCCAACAGCCCAGGTGGAATATCCACCGCTGTCTCAAATCTTTAATTTGCATCTCCTGCTCAGACAAAAGCTGGAACTGCTGCTGATCCCTCCTGCCCCACGGGCGAGGAATCCTTGTGGAGCTGGGCTCCTCCTGCCCCTTTTCCTGCTCTTTCTCATTCATTAATGGCTAGCAAAGCTCCCAAGCACGGGTAACACCAAATTTGTCCCCTGCTTGCTGCCACGATCCGTGTGACTTTTAAAATCATTGTTTATTTCATCAGCACACGTCCCCAAAGAGCTGCCATGGGTTTGGGTTATTCAGAGGCCAGAATTCAAGTGTGGATCCCTAAATACACACGGATCTTGTGAAGGAGTGGGCCTGACTTTTATAGGTGCTAAGCAACTGTTCTTGTGCATTTCCATCTGCCTGGGAGTCACATCCCACCCTCTCCACCTTCCTCATGTCCACACTTTGAGACAGAAATGAGCTGTGGAAAGTAGGCTGGCTCCTTCCTCTGCTGCCAGGAGCTTTCTGCCCAAAGGAAACTCCATCCTGCCCCACAGAAAATCCATCCTGAAGCAGGATGGAGGGAGTTGGGAACCAGGGGAATTGCCACTGATGTGTCCAGGGAGGGTAAAAGCCAGGGGAGGGCATCTGCTGCGGCCAAAAATGGCTCAAGCAGCCATGGAACAAGTGGCAGCTGCCCACAGAAGGACTTTCCTTCCTTCAGCTTGCAGAAAATTATCCAGCCTTGGCACTTAAAGGCTGGAACAGTCAAAATGTTGATTCTTGGCAACTTCTTAATGAAGCCTCTGGACTAGAGAGGATGTAAATGAGGATATCACACCAGGAAAACAATCCTCACATCAGAGAGCACCCAAAGGCAGAGCTGAGTCCCTCGGTGGGCACTGCAGTCCTGGCTGGAGCAGAACTTCCCATTCCTTGCTTTCCTCTGCCCAGAAAAGGGGGAAGCTGTCCCAGGCTCCTGCTTCCCGTGGCTCCAGAGGCTGCAGGGAGTGCAGCTGCTCCTGCTGGAGGGAGAATTCAGCCCCAGCTGGTTCTCTGGAGGGCAAATCAACGAGTGCAGGGAGCTCCCTGCAGCTTTGCTCCAGCACAGCCCCAGCCTGGGCCTGGCACAGGGACATGGGAGTGCCTTGGCTTGGACATGGGCTGTGTGCTCTACCCCATCTGCCAGAGCTGGGGCAGTTCTCTGCTGTTCTTTGGGCAGTTTTTTCTTTATCTGTCCCACAGCCAATCCTCCCTCCAGGAGATCTCTGCTGTTCATGGCCACTGAGTGTCCCTGCATGGCTGAGAAAATTCCATCATCCCATGGGGAGATGCTCCGCCCAGGGGAGGAGCCAAGCATTCCTACCTGGATACAATCTGCCCCTGGAACACCCCAGCAGCCTTTGCCCACTGCATTCCCAGAGGAGCAGCTTTCTTCTGCCCTGCATTCCCAGAGGGAGAGCAGGCCCATCTCCAGCAGCCCTGGAGCTTCAGAGGAAAACTCCCCCCTTGTCCAGGATCCCTGCTCCAGCAGAACCACAGCTGGCACTGCAGGAGGGCTGAGCCCCCATGGGATGGGACTGTGCCACCACCCTGACCCACAGGGGGCCAGGGCCTGATCT